>JAJJMA010204590.1:590-55239 GCA_023529015.1 Papaver nudicaule | reverse complement strand
AGATTAATCTCAATTGGAATTCTTTTTAGAATTATCTGCCAAGTGTTTTGTTGGCTCAAAAACACTTCAAGATAGAAATCCAACAGACCAGAGATAATCTTATCTTATTGACTCATTGAGGATCGTTAGATGGAACACAAAAGGTATTTATGTTTTACACAAGTCCATCTAAGAGATAAAGGAGTTTGGAATTTGACTCAGAGTGAAATTCTAAAAGAATATACTCTTAATTCGACTACCAGTGAAATCTCAGCGTCAGGTTCACGTACTGGTTCGTGAACAAATAGACACATGAGAATTTCCGAGTCTGGTACGCAAACCGGTTCGGGAACCGTCTGCTGGTCAAATTATGTCAAATCCGGATTTCCCTGGAAGTACTGGGCTGAGCCAGAACTTAGACGTGAGAACGTCCTCAGCTGTGATCCACAGGCTCTTTGCTCAAGAGTACTCCTTTAGATTCATCCATATCCAACATAACAGTTTGCAAGCAAACCATTGTAATGGACATATGGTGTCGAATCTATCTCATGCATTCTTGATTCACAGTATTCGTGGGATCAAATACTGGTCATGACATAAAGCCATGTTACACAAGAGCACGATCTCAATCGCTATTATCACTACTAAAGTAGTCGACTATATTTCGAAAGAATAGATAAAGTATAAATAGAAGAATATCCATAAAGTCATAACTCCTACTAACCTTTTGTCGATGAAGAATAATTGATGTCTTCTTTGTCTTCACAGTCTTCGTCTTCAAGGTCTCTACTACTCTGTCTATATCCCATTTCCGAAATCTAAACTCTAGTAGGCTAAATCAAGAATTAAATTTTGACACCTAAAACTAACAACTAGCTTGACATACCAACGCTAGTGGGTTTGACCGGACAATGCCCTAACACCAGCTTACAAAGAAGCAGTAGAAGCAGAGATTGACAAAATGAAGGCATCTGGTATAATAAGGTTAGTACAATATCCACAATGGATAGCCAACATGGTATGCCCCACTTCCTGGATGAGCGAGAACATGAAATGCCAGATCTATTGAAATGCAGTTCTGATGGATGGGAAGTCTATGTGGACGGTTCATCAAATAAAGAAGGAAATGGAATATGAATTGTCCTTATATCGCCGGAAGGAGCAAGGATAGTGCACTCGCTATGGCTAGAATTCCCAACGACTAATAATGAGGCAGAATATGAAGCAGTTATTCACGCTATGCGAATACTGATTGAAATGGGCATCATCGATGTTAGATTAACAAGCGACTCTCAACTAGTAATTCGACAAATATCTGGACGATACCAAACAGCAGACCCGTCTATGCAGAAGTACCTAAAACTTGCTAGGGAGTATGCCCAGAGGATTACAGGTATCAAGTTTCGCCACATCTGCAGAAAAGATAACAGGCATGCCGATGCACTGGCATTTATATCTTCAATGATGAAAAATCCAGATGTCTCTTCAATAGCTATTGAAAGAGTGACGCAATCGTCGGTAGCAGCACGGGAGCAAAGAGAGGTGTTAACAACAAGCGCAGAAGAATCAGCAGAGACAGATTGGAGAACGCCGATACGGTATTATTTAGACCGCTCAACCTTACCAGCAAATCAAATCTTAGCTCATCAAGTTATCAGTCGTTCGGCGAATTATGAACTTCGAGATGGAATCCTATATCACCGATCATTTTCAGGACCATTGCTGCGCTGTGTATCAAGAGAGGAAGGCAATAAATTATTGAAAGAAATCCACGAAGGAGACTGCGGGAATCACATTGGTCAAAGAGCCCTAGCATTAAAGGTCAGAATGCAAGGATATTATTGGCCTTGGATGAACAAGGATGCAAAAGAATATGCTCAGCGATGCAAACCATGCCAGTTGTACGGAAGAAGAATCAAGGCGCCGACGACATCTTTAAATTCAGTGCTTAGCCCTTGGCCTTTCGCCAAGTGGGGCATTGATATCATTGGACCGCTAACTACAGGCTCCGGACAACGGAAATACATTATCGTGGCGACAGATTATTTCACCAAGTGGTGTGAAGCTAAAGCTATCAGGAAGAAGACATGACAAGAAGTATTCACATTCATCTGGGAGAACATATTTTGTAGATTTGGCGTACCGGCAGAGATATGTACCGACAATGGAAAAGAGCTGGTCGGCGACAACATAAGAAAGTTACTCGCTCATTACAGTGTCAAGTTGGGAAATTCAACTCCCTTGTACCCTCAGAGTAACGTACAGGCAGAAGCCACCAATAAGACTATTGGAATGGGATTGAAGAAAAGGCTGGAGAAGCATAAAAAGGCATGGTGTGAGCATCTACACAATGTCTTGTGGTCATATAGAACCACAGTTCGAGAAGCAACTGGAGCATCTTCTTTCCTACTCAACTTTGGTGTTGAAGCAGTACTCCCATCTGAAGTAATCCTGCCCACTACAAAGCATGAGGCATGGGAAAAGAATTTGAATACATACTTGATTCTAGCCAAGCTGGATGATTTAGAAGAGCAACGACTGATCGCCCTTACACACATGGAAAATTATCATCGCCGACTATCAAGAGAATACAACAAGCGAGTGATTCCAAGAGAGTATTTGCCCGGCGAGCTGGTACTTCGAGAAGTTCCCCCGTCTCAGCGGGAAGGATGCAGGAAATTGGAACCTGTATGGGATGGCCCTTATGTAGTCAAAAGAGTGGCAGGGCCGGGAGCGTATATATTGATTGAGGAGCATGGCGTGCAACTTGAGCATCCTTGGAACGCCAGGTTCCTTAAGAAGTACTATCCTTGAAGGAAACAATGTAAAATCTGAAGTCTTGGGCGGGCATAATACCCAAGAAGTCTTATTAGCTCATGTAAAACAACAGCGAATAAGATCCGGGGACGTAGGTTTGCTATCATCCGCCGAACCCCGTTAACAAATCACTGTGTCACTTGTATTTTTCATTCACTGGGTAATCTAACTACAGTGATAGCTAAAATTTCAAAGCTCCAAGAGCACAATAGCTGAGGCCAAAAATACCCAGCACAGGCTATAAAAGCCGTTTACAGAGGCATAAATGCCCAATAAGCACAAGGAAATAAAAGCCACACAAAAACCCTGATCAGGTACCAAGGCCAAGAGCCATCTTTAAAGGCATAGTGCCCAAATCAATAAAATTAACTAAGAGCCAAGATCTCTTATACAGAAAGCTTGCTTGCATTGAGTGAACGCACCTACTTGTAAGAGTTAGTCTGACCCAGGATTAGTTTTAAGGCCAGTCGTGTTACTTGTTGATCTGTAAGTGTTTGGGCGAATAAGAACCCTTTTGCTGTAGCATCACATCGGCGGTTCCGCTGGTGTGTTAATCCGTCTACGCCATAGCATCACCTCTGGCGGACGCCATAGTGTATTGAAGTCTATGGGGCAACCCAAGCAGCTTATATTAGATCGCCGACGGGCACAAGTAATGGTTACGGCTGGGATCTAATTCTGTCGCTCTGAGAAATTGTTGGCTGTACAGGACCAGGACTTCACTCAATGACAAGTTAAGTTTTGAAGACAAAATAGAAATAAACATGTTGAATGAAGCAAAGAAAATTGCGCATTGATAGTAGATGTCAAATGACATTAAGATAACATTCAATAAGGGAAATAATTCATTACAAGAAAGTAAGGATAATTGCAAAGGCACAGCAGATTAAAAGGATGTTATTCTATCCTTTCCAACGCCTAGAACTGGCAAAAGACAAAATTACTTCAACATCTGGGATCATTATAGAGACTTTTGAGAGAATAAGGTGCGTCTTGATTGAGACCGCCGAGATTTCCCTCACCAGTATTTTCAGCTCTAGCACCCTCAAACTGGCTAACATCGGCGGTAGCCCCTTCTGTGTTTTGCTCGTCGATTGACTGGATAGCATCGGCGGTCGTCGATTGACTGGCTAGCCCGCCGAGTTGTCCACTTTCTACATTCTCAGTACCAGTGTCAAGGGGCTGATTTTGTTCCTTAGGATTTTCTCACTTGTGTGGTCTTTGAATTCCTCGGAGAGCTCCGGATATTCCGCTAGGCGATTTTCTCACAGTTTGAAAATTCTTCACCAAAAAACTCTTTGATTCATCTTCTACTTCAGTATATTACATGTTTTAAATCGTTAACTCTCAATTTTATGATAATTTGTCTTAAAGTAAACATCTTTTTCCAGGTTGATAGATGTTTACAGGATTACATATGGTTCAAAGTTTATAGTGTGTGAAAATTTTTCTATTGTACTACAGTTTCAAATGCAATAGAATTTTGATTTTATATACTTTAATGGCTTTCTAAAATTCTTTTGCAGGGTAATCTTTGTTGTTGTCCGGGTGCAAATCCAAGTTGGTTTCCATTCGAGGTTGATTCACCAGTTGTTTGATTGAGTTGGAAACTTAGCATTCCCATCTCATTACCAAAAGTTGATATCCCGGTCTTCTTCTCATAGGTTGGAAGGATTCAGTTGGGAATAGTTTTGTTGATACCTTGAGTTAATTAGATATCCTTTCTTCTATAATCATGATGAATACCAATCTCATCTTCATAGCCATTCTTTCTGGTTCATTGCTCTTCCAAACTGTCACAGGAAATTTCTCCACCTCTTACTCCGTCAATCAAGGAAATCCCTCCAATTTCTCTTTTGAAAATTTCGAAACAACTTTCAAAATTCAAAATAGAATTAGTCCACGTGCTGCTAAAGTTTCTCCGGAAAATAATATGCATAATAATATCATTCTCAGGAAATCACTGCAGATTATACAATTTTGGAAAGAAAAATATTTTTGGTTGAATGCAAAGATGTGGAATGGAGACATATATAATGCAAAACCCTACTACCATTGCCTTCATAACTATCCACTTCCTTTTCTAAGATATACAGAATTACATATCGGCATCCTGTCTTAAGCTTCATCCTCTCAGATTGAAACTCTTTCATCTCGTATGCAAGCAACAACTATTGGGAATGGAGAAATAAGACCTCCACGTCGGCAAGTTGTAGCAGCAGGGGTTGTTAATGCAGCAGCTGATGAATGGACAATAAGTCTTCTTGGTAAAATTTTTTCTCATGAAGAGACTGATTATGATAGAATCAAGGACACCATCAATCGAATCTGGAGGAAATATAAAAAAGTGGAAGTTTACTCCAAGGGAAGAAACCTGTATCTCTTCAGATTTAAGGAGATGAAGTACCTGAATGATGTGTTAGACAGAGTTCCTTGGGTGATCAATGGAGAGCTAATGATTCTACAAAAGTTCAATGCCAAGATTGAGATTGCAGATCATAAGTTCCTCAGTCAAGTCTGGTGTGTCCAAATAGGTGGTTTGAATCAAGTTCCACTTAGTAAGAAGCTTATTGATGACATATGTAGTGACTTGGGAAAGAGAGTGGTACCAAGAGACAGAAGCCGCATGCCAAGGGGGAGTCTATCAAGCACTGTATTTGTGGATGTTAAGGTGACAGAACCACTAAGAAGAGGAGGGTGGATTCAGACACCAACTGGTCGTAATATTTGGGCAAAATACTACTGGGATAATCAGCCCTTTATGATTTGTACCACATGTTATGTTATTGAGCATACAGATGATTTGTGCAAACACTATGGAAGACAATTGTATGTTGAAGGACTTACAGCTGAAGGGTATGCGGATTGGGCAGCCAACACGGAAGAGGGCAGGGCTTATGTGGCTGCCTATAACAAAAGCATAGGTGCCCCAGAAGTCCAGCTATCGGATAAGAACACTCCAGATGATGAAAATATCGAAGAAGCTCAAGAGAATAGAAAGAATAAAAGATCCAGAAGCAACAACGAGAGCAGTGAATCAACCCCTACCAACAATCCTAATCTTCTTTCACACTCGAACCCACTATACTCAGAGGATGGAGTAGATACTCATGGTAACAATTCCCTAACTGATGAAGCTAGGTTTCCAGCTGGTCCTAAATTAGGAGAAAGGGATAATGGTAATCTAGGGATTGAATCAACCATGCATGGAAGGATTGCACCGGCACAACAAGGAGAACCTGCAAATCTGGTAATTTTCTATTTCTTAAATTTATTTTCTCTATCAAAAGATATTTCTTTTATTTTCTTTGCAAAATTGAATTTTTCAACTTTTTGGTTTTCTGGAAAATCTTGCACTAATCATTTACTTTTGTCTTCAATATTTGCAAATATGAGAATCTTAGCCTGGAATGTCCAAGGAGCAGCTCAGAACTTCACTAGAACACAATTAAAAACATTAGTAAAAGCCCAAAATCCAGATTAATCTTTCTCTCGGAAACAAAAATTGATGATGATAGGATGATTAGTATAGCTCAATCAATTCAATATTATAATCATGTTTGTATCAGTAGAGTAGGTTTAGCTGGAGGTCTTATTCTAATGTGGAAGGATGGGATAGTATGTGAAATTGCTTCTGCTTTTAACAACATGATTCATGCTCTAGTTAAACTGCATCCTAATAAGCCTGAAGTCTTGATTACTTTTATGTATGGTTCTCCCTATTTTGATATTAAGAAAACTCAGTGGAATTTTCTGAATGAACTAAGTGATAATCTTGGCCAACCTTGGATTGTAATAGGAGACCTAAATTTCCATCCAATAAACTCTTATTCTACTACTGATTCTACAACTGTTGATAAGTGGATTCAGGAGAAAGTAGAAATGTGTGGACTTGTAGATATAGGATATATAGGCAGGGACTACACTTGGACCAGTAATAAGCATGGAACAGGGACAAGGAAAGCTAGGATTGATATGTGTTTGGGGAACAATGAGTGGTGTCAAAATTTCCAGCATGCTAAGTTATTTCATCTTGCACAGTTAGGTTCAGATCATTGTCCTCTTCTGTTAGTAACTGAGCCTGAAGTCAAGACACTGTGGAAACCTTTTAAGTTTTTTGCATCTTGGATGAAGCATAGTAATTTTAAAAATCAGCTAAAATTAGCATGGCAAATAGAAACTAGGGGCTCCCCTGCACAACAGTTAGGAGAAAGACAAAAGAACACTAGAATAAGACTTTCTCAGTGGAACAAAATAGAGTTTGGAGATATCAATAATAATCTCCAATCTCTTCAGAACCAATTGCAAGAGGTTCAATGTGAAACTCCATCCATAGCACATCATAATAAGGTAGTTTATTTAACAAAAGAAATTGATAAATGGTTTTCAATTCAAGCTGAGTTTTATATGCAAAAATCTGGGGATAGATTTGTTAAAGATGTTGATAATAACTCTAGATTTTTTCATACTCAAGCTAATAGAAGGATGAGCCGCAATCATATTGATGCTCTTTGTGATGATGCAGGTAATTGGTATGAAGATAGAAATGATATTGCTAATCTATTAACAACTCATTTTACTTCTGTCAGTTCTACCTCTTTTCCTGTATTTGCTAATGAAATTTTTGATGTTTTGCCTAGTATTATTACAGAGGAAGATAATCAAAACTTAACTAAGGTTCCATCTTATGAGGAGATTCACAGTGTTGTCAAGAATATGTCAGCTTGGAGTTCACCTGGGCCTGATGGTTTCCAGGCTGGTTTCTATCAAGCCCAATGGGATTGTGTGGGTAAGGATGTTGTTGATGTAGTGCAAAGGTTTTTTGAATGTGGTTTTATGCCATCGAACTTAAACAAAACCTTTATTTCATTAATACCCAAAACAGATGTGCCTAGATCGCCAGTAGACTATAGGCCAATTGGGTTATGCAATACAACATATAAGATTATATCCAAGATACTAGCCAATAGAATAAAACCACATTTAAAACATCTTATATCTCCCTTTCAAGCTGCTTTTGTACCAACTAGATCTATACATGATAACATTATTATTGCCCATGAACTAGTTCATACAATGAAGCATAAAAGTGGAAACAGTGGTACAATGGCCCTTAAACTAGACCTCTCTAAGGCCTTCGATAGGTTAGAATGGAGTTTCTTAATTGGTGTACTAAGAAAATTTGGTTTCAGTGATAGTTTTTGTGATCTAATTTATCAATGCATTGCTACAACTAAGATCTCAATTATGTTAAATGGAACACCTTGTCAGGAATTTAGTCCAACCAGAGGTATAAGGCAAGGGGATCCTTTATCCCCTTACCTGTTTATTTTAGCTATGGAATTTCTTAGTAGGTCTTTACACCTTGCTGAAACTAATCAGGTAATAGATGGCATTAATGCAGCTAGAGGTGCTCCTCCTGTTTCTCACTTGCTTTTTGCAGATGACATATTGATATTTGCAAATGCAAATAGGAAGAACATAGATGGAATACTTGGCATTTTAAACAACTTTGGAAGCTACTCAGGTCAGTTGCTTAATTTCAACAAATCATGTGTCTACTTTAGTAAGAATCTAAATGATAGTCAATGTGAGGATCTTGCTGGAGCCCTTAATATGACAATCATTAAGGATTCTGAAAAGTATCTAGGTGCCCCACTTGTTCTAGGCAGAAGCAAAACTGTTTCTTTCCATCCAATAGTTCAATCATTTGAGGCTAGGCTTAAAAATTGGAAGGGTAAAACTCTAAATCAAGCTGCTAGGACGACATCTATTAAACATGTTCTCAATGCTTTACCCACTTATCAAATGGGGTGTTTCAAACTACCTAAGGGTCTGTTAGATAAAATGGATTCTATTCAAACACATTTTTTCTGGGGCCATAAGGATAACAGAGGGATTAGTTTCATTTCATGGGATAATATGTGTAAGTCAAAGGCATTAGTAGGATTGGGTTTCAGGAATCTGGAGCATTTTAACAATGCTCTGTTGAGCAAGCTTGCATGGAAAGCTTGTAATGAACCAGATGCATTATGGGTGAAGATAGTTTAGGCTAAATATTCTAGGGATAAGCATTTTTTACATTTAGATAAATGTAAAGACGACAGTTCTTGGTTGTGGAAGGGCATTTATGATGGTATTGAAACTGTCAAGAAATATTCATTCTGGATAGTAAGATGTAGTACCAAAATAAATATTTGGCTTGACTGTTGGGTCAATGGTTTAGAAGAACCACCTATCCCTCGCAATGGGATGTCAGATCCAAGTTACTACACTAAGGTATGTGAACTTTTTAATTCAGGTACTAGAATTTGGAATTCAGTCTTAGTCAGAGATCTGTTTGATGCTAGAACGGCTAATAAAATTCTAAGTATGCAGGTAGCCATCACAGGGGTAGATAGCCTGATTTGGAAGCCTGATAAACAAGGAAAATTCTCAGTTAAAAATGCTTATAACACTCTTTGCAATGCAGGTAACAGTAGTTACAATAATTTGTCAGAAGTTGAAGCATTGAGATGGAAAAACCTGTGGAGTTCTAAACTTCCACACAGAATCCTTATTTTCATATGGAGATGCCTTAAGAAGTGTTTATCCACAAGGGATAACATTTCTAGATATAAAAGAGAGATAGACACTAGTTGTAGCCTATGTGAAGCTGAATTAGAAACTGCAGACCACCTTTTCTTTGAGTGCCCGTATGCTAAATTGGTATGGAGTGGTATTGGAATTGACTTGAATCTTATCTTATCTGAATATCCTAGTTTTTTCTGTTGGATGAATGATTGTTTCACTACTAAATATCCTAATGCAGCTAACCAGTTTACGCAGGAACAACTTGTACTGAGCACTACAACAGTTTGGATGATCTGGAAATCTAGATGTAATTTAATTTTTCAGGGTTCTAAGCCTTATGTTGACAGCACAGTAGAAAGAATTAAGCAGTTGGTGATTCAGATAACTAGCTGTAATCAGTCTGGTAATCAAAGTATGATGGATAGCGTCACCATTAAAGAATGGATTCCACCTGATAAGGATTATGTCAAAGTGAATGTGGATGCATCTTATAAGGAAGATTTGGATGTTGGAAGTATAGGACTAACAGTGCGCAATTTTGCAGGTAAATGTCTTGGAGCAAAAGCAAGATACTTTGATGGTGGAGTAGAGGAGGATTTAAGTGCTGAGATGCTGGAGTGTGTAGCGATGGATGAAGCTGTCAGATGGATCAAGTCTATGGGATTTCAGAAAGTCATTTTTGAAACGGATTGTGAAGCTGCGGTAAAGTCTATCAACAATACAGACTTTAGTGTCCACTGGTCGAACCAAAATGTAATTCTCAACATTAGAGAAACTATGTCTTTAAATAATTTCTGGTTCAGTAGATCAATAAATAGATTGGCCAATGGTCTGGCGCACAACTTAGCTAGAAAGGCCAGATTAGAACAAAGTGATTTTGAGCTTTATGGGAACTACCCTGAAGATGTAATGGGATGGATTAACAATGATTTCCATGTAATCTCCAATTAATTTTTAATAATAAAAATTTTCGTATAAAAAAAAAAAAACTTCTTCTTCTGAACTTTCTTCCTCAGATTCTTCTTCTTCGGCGGTCGTCGATTGACTGGCTAGCCCGCCGAGTTGTCCACTTTCTACATTCTCAGTACCAGTGTCAAGGGGCTGATTTTGTTCCTTAGGATTTTCATCCTCAACTTCTTCTTCTGAACTTTCTTCCTCAGATTCTTCTTCTTGGTCGTTTTCTTCTTCTTGTTCTTCTTCATTTTCTTCTTCTGACAGCTCTTCCTTTCCTTGGGTGCTTGCCTTCTCTTTTAGTTGCATAGCAAGCTGTTCAGGAGTAGGCCGTCGGTAATCCAAGGGAATTTCCAGTCCATGCTAAGGCAGGAACTTGTAAGCAAAGTCCTGAGCGCCGATAAAGGCAGCGCTAACGACATCTTCCTTATGACGCTTCTCCCAATATTTGACATCTTCCTTGGCTTCGGCGACCTCAATCTGAAGACTATCCCGGGCGCTTTCAAGTTCTTGAATCTTGCCAGCACAAGAGGCATGGTCAAGAAGTTTCTTATTCAAATCTGCAAGCTTGCCAGCGCAAGAATCATGTTCTCCGAGTTTCTTGGACAAATCTTTCATCTTGTCAGGGCAAGACTTGTGTTCTTTGAGCTCATCAGAAAGCTCCTGGACCTTCATCTCGAGTTCATGGCAACCTTTGATTATCTCCTTTTGTTGATCCACTTCATTCCTTAACTTTTGAATTGTAGCTAAGGCAAAAGAAGAAAGGAACATAGTAAAGATGGCTGGAAAAAAAAAACGCAAGTATAAAGAGTTATGGGTAAACCCTACAATAGCTACCTTCTAGGTTGCGAACATATACTCGCATGCCCTCTTGTGCCTCCCTAAACTGAGTCATATGAAACTCAAAATTTTCATTGGCACACGGACCTAACATTTGTTCTATTTGGCGTTGTTGGGTAGAACATTGCTTGTACAAATCAATCGTCAAAGCTTCATGCCTCGCCGTCGTATCTTTCCAGCGTTGAATTTGAAACTCGGCGGTCTCTTTGTCAGTACTTAAGCTAATAATTTGAGAAGCCAGCTTGTCGGCTCTAGATTTCTCTTCTTGCCAGAGGAAAGAAGCTCGTTTATGACCTATCTCGGCCTCCGTCTTGGCAGCAAGGGCTAGTTCTTCTCGGCGAAGTGCATCATCACGTTGGTTAGTCATCCAACCTAATTCCAATCAAGTAGCTTGATAAGTATTACAAAGGTTTCTTATAATGCCAACATCTTGATCCAACTCTCGGCGACACCATTTAAGGTCCTTGAGAAAATTGAACAATTGACTACACTGCTTAAAGTTGCTATTACTAAGTCTCTCGATTTCGGATTCAGCTCGCCTAAGCCTATCGTCATCGGAGGAATGACAACCTTGGAGGGCAGGAAATCTAAGGGTCGGCGAAAGAACAAGATGGAAAGAAAAACAATATAACAAAAGGAGATATGGAGATAACTTACTTTGCTGGGTTGTGATTTTCAGGCTTCGCTCTCGGGCCTCATTCCTCAACCTTTCAACCTCTTTGCTCCGCACTGAAGATTCATGTGTCAACTGGTTGACCTTGTTGGTGAGATTAATGATCTCACGGCTAAGACCCTCATTGGTTGAGGCAACACTCAAGCAATGATGAAAGTGCTGAAGTCAAAAACAACAAACATAAGTATCTAACAACGATAGAAGAGTGAAAAATGAAATATTTAAAAAGGAGCATACCATGTTGAAAAGATTGAAGTGTTCCTGATAAGGGATAACATAGGCAGCCTTGTGAAAATTTGGGTGATGAACAAACCCAGGGCGACTGTACTGCGCCAATGTTTCAAAATACTCCTGGTCTGTACAGTCATCCGCCACACTTAGCTTATTAAAAGCTTCAGCGAGCATGTTTGAGGCAGTAAGCTGCAAACTTCCAGGACCTTTAGCAGGCTGAGGAGTAAGGGGATGCCGAGGCAACCTATCAAGAACGACTAAGCCAGCAAGATGTGGTTCAAGTGATGAGACAGCAGGAGTTGGTTTGGTAACGTCTTGACCAGCGGAGATATTAAGCATGTTCATATCCACGCCAAGATGATCATCGCCCCTAGGATGTGTTTCAATATCTTGATTCATGTCTTCAATATCTTCAGTAACGGGAGGATTGGTAGAACCATCCTTTACAGACTGATCAATGAACATATCAGAACTATCCTTTAAAGGTTGATCGACGAGCATGTTATAACCATCCTTGGTGGACCGGTCGGCGACAATAGTAGAATTGGTTGCTGATTGATCGACAATTGTTTCAAGATTTTCCTTGAGAGAGGCAGTCTCCTTAACTGATTGTGAAGAAGTTGGAGGAGCAGGTAGGTTCTCCGAAGCAAGTCGGCGAATCTCTTCTGCTCGTTCAGCGGAAGTAGGTATGGATTTCTTTGGGCGCTGTAAATTGAATGTCATCAAAGACACACCCATCAGATCTCGAAACAAGCAGAAGCAAATATAGATATATATTTTAAAAATACACTCGCATATATTTTTAAAATAGACAAAGTTAAAATGTTTGTTTCTAGACCTTCAGCTGGGTCTTTGCCAGCTTTGCTAAATATAGATATATATTTACCTGAGAAGGGTCGGCGGTATCTTCCCGACTCCTCTTTGTTCCAGCAGTTGCAACAGCCGAGAGTTTGACATAATCTCTATTTTTCTCCCTAAGAAACTTGCCGTTATCATCCTTGGCATACTTGTTTGCATCAGGCCAGACCACATTCCAAAAAGTATGTTTGGCGAGGTGAGAATGTTTAGGCAAAAAGGTATCTCGGATTTTAGTCTTGTCATCATCCTCCCAACCTAGCAACCAAGGTCCCTCGACGAGACAAGGAAGATTGGAAAAGTCACCTTCAGAGCTGTGGCGAACAGTTGGAACATCTTCTGTACTCGTAAATTCGACATCGACAAGTAGAAGATCGTCAGCAGGGTAATTTCTTTTAGGTACGAATCGAACAGCCCAAGGATCGGTTTTTCTGGCGCAGGAAGCCACATTGTACTGCTCAAGAAATTTCTCCACAGTAAACTCATCAGATTTATGAGCATCAAGCTTGGCAAGGGAAGGATAATTAGTTTCTCCATCTCGGCGTTTGCTCCATTCAGTCATCACTCGGATAACATTGCCGGTCAGTCGAAAGGGACTTCTATCAATCGCCATAAGTAGATCGACGATAATAGTGTTCTTCGGATTGTAAAGGGGAAATGTCAACCCTGATTTTAGTTGACCAAAGGCAACCGCGGCCCAGGTATTACTTGTCTCTGATCGAAGGAGATCGTCGACATACAATAGATCAGATGCCTTCTTGGTATCAGGCAGTGGATGGATTTTAGGGTTGAGAAAATTTACTCCAAAATGGGCACAATATCCAGGCCAATCAGACTTCCAATCTGGCACTTTTGGACCAGTTGCTTTGGTTTTGCCAGTTTTGCTTTTAGATTTTGAAGGTTTGCCAGTTGAAGCCATTAAAATAGTCTGAAGTTGACCGAAGAAGATGAAGATTGGTGGATACCAGCAAGAAATTGATCGGAAAGGATGAAGATCGGTGGCTACCGGTAACGGAAAACGACTAAAAATGAATCTGTAGCAGAAATCAGTGCAAAGGGTAGAAAAGAAGAGATCAGTACAAAGGAAAGGGAAGAAGATGAGAAACTGGATGATTAAGAGAGGAAGATGGAAAACTCAAAGGAAAGAAGCAGCAGCAGGAGATTCAGGGTTTGGGAAAAGGAAAACTCGTGAAAAAAAAGAAGGTAAAAAGGAGAAGAAGATGCAAAGTTAAGTATTTATAGGAGAAGGGGAAAACCAACCGGCGACAACGGTTGTGAGCTGTGATAGAGTAATGGAAATGATGGGTATAGACGGTTACAAGTCGTAAAGTAGAGGTAACGCATGGAAGACACGTGGAGTAACCGGAGCTTGGTAGCGGAAGTGTGGCGTGAAAAAAGCTTAGTGGAGAACGTGGGGCGGTATTTTCGGCGAGTAAGAATAGTTTCATCCCCGGCGACTAAAGTCTAGGAGATGAAAGAGGCAAAATGTAAGGGTAAAAAATACCTACCCGATTTAAAAGCATCCTAGATGAGATGTTGCACAAAAAGAATACAGCAGAGATGCCCTGGACCAGCGAGTAAGGGTCTGGGCGATATATAACTCATAGGCTAAATAATATGGTTCGGCGAGGGTGTCAAAGATGTCAAGGTTACGTCGAGAGATAGATCAGCGATGAAGACACGTCATCAATTGTTAGGTGATAATTAGGTGTGCATTAAAGAAAAGTCAGAACGGATACATTGTCAGGTTGACTAGTTTGACTCAGTGGAGGATGCGTCACCAATCTTATCCCCTAGAAGATTTTATCGTCTATGTTTATAAAGTAAGGAATGAGGTCGCCGATGTATGTATATCGGCGAGTTACGACAAAATAGTGTCAGTCGTAAATTGTCTGTATTAGCTGTAATCCATGATCTAAAAGGTGTATAAATAGCGAGTGTAACCTACGAGAAAAGGGGTTGGACACATTTTGGGATTGGTCTGGAGAGAGGAAAAGTATCATACTTGCTCTCTACAGCCCAAGGCTAAAATTAGGGTTCTTATTGAGAGTCTAAGTCAAGAAGATTAGCAAGGTAATGAGAGAATTGTAATCATGCTTATTATAGTGGTGATCCTTGGCTGTAGTCCTGATATTGGGGCGAACCAAGTAAAATATCTTGTCAAGTATCTCTAACCCTTAACTCTTTGATATTCCTTATGTCATGTGTTAGATGCATGTTAGGAATGATTGTGTGAATGATGTTGTATGATATATGGGTGTACTGTGTAAGATCTAACCATTGGGGTTTTACACAGTTACACATCATTAATTACCAGAAAGGGGCAGCCCGAGGATACAACAAAAAAGTAATTGAAAGAAAGTTTCAGCCTGGCGAACTTGTATTACGAGAAATACCGCCATACCAAAAAGGAAACGCAGGAAAGCTAGAGCCAGTTTGGGAAGACCCGTACAAAATCAAGCAGAAGGCAGGAAAAGGAGCGTACAAACTAATTGACGAAAAAGACGGCCTCGGACTCGGAAATGCATGGAACGCAAAATATATAAGGAAGTATTACATATAAAAATGTATCATGTATCCTCGAAATGAAAAGAGAATTTTACGATGAAAACGCCGAATCAAACTCCGAAAGAATGATCTGGTCAAAGGCTGTAACGCCGAGCAAAAACGCCAACAAACAAAAAGGCTGTAACGCCGAGGCAAAAACGCCAACAAACAAAAAGGCTGTAACGCCGAGGCAAAAACGCCAACAAACAAAAAGGCTGTAACGCCGAGGCAAAAATGCCAACAAACAAAAAGGCTGCAACGCCGAGGCAAAAAACGCCAACAAACAAAAAGACCTCGCATAGCAGGCACAGAGCTGATGCTCATATAAATCGTAAGGGCCCTACGAGTTATATGGCACGGTCCTCTACCCACAAGACACCCCGTTAGCGGTGGGCACCTTGAATCAAGGCTACATAAGCCGATGATACAATCGTATCCACTACCAAATGACCACGAGGACTTCACGTTCGCGGGCGTCGAGGGGACGATAAATGGGATTAACATCTACCTATAGAGGAAGATGGAACCCCGAGGTAGCTGCCTCGCCCTGGAAACAAGGAGCGAAGTACGCAGCCGAGGGACCCCTCTACAAAACTGAGCCTCAGGGGGGGCTGTTAAAGATTCGAATGGGTCGAACTTTAGGCCGCGATAAGAGAAAAGTGTCATGTCTAAGCTCCAGCCTTGACCGGCACTCCCCCATCGTGTTACTTTATTATTGAGAAACGGGGCATCCATTTTTACGCTCTTACATTTACTTAGGCTAGAGGCTACCAAGGCACTACCATGTCCTCTAGGAAGATAAGCAAATATCTTCGGTACCTACCTAATGTAATAAGACAAAGATGGTGCTCACGACATCAATATCCAGTGTTTTGCTTAAAACCAATGAGAGTAACTTAAAGCCTTTGGGAGGGGTGATCCGTACGCCCCCACTAGCTTGGTTCATTATCTCCCACATCGAAGTAAGCCCCGAAGTTGCACCTCAAGTAACCATACCAGCCAGTAAAGAAAAGCAATAACAAACAAAAATACACTTCAAAAGCAAAATTCAAAAGCAACAAGCTACAACGAGTCATACTCAAACACAAGAAAAATAAGGAAAACCGAGGCAAGGTATCTTCTACTTAAACATTCTCAACAATTTCCTTGGTGGCAGCACCATTCCCAGCAATAACATCGGGACTAGACTGAGGAATCGAAGCATTTAGGTCATTGTTATCTCTTATCGGTGAAGCAGCAGCCCTCGGAGTACCAGCAGATCGGAGGAACAGTAAAATTCTCATTTTCCTTGATCATTTCACCCTTGTCCTTACTCGGATTCCCTACCAACAGTTCATTGCCATTCTTCTCATAATCAATGTCACTTTCGCCACCTTCACTTTCCATCTCTTCAAGGTCACCATTTTCCCTCGCAACCTTCAGTTGCGCTACTAACACCTTAACGTACGCGGAAGGAACAAGTCCCTTATCGGACTCCAGGGAGGCATCAAGGTCATTCACACCATTGCCATAATAGGGAGGCTGCATACCAAAATCTCTAAACAAGTACCTAACATGTTGACGGCTGAATAAGGCCGTTCGATCAGCTTCCCTACTAATATTCCCTCGGAGCTCCAGAATTTCCTTGTTAAGAGATGCAAGCCGGCAGTTTTTTTCCTCACAGGCACCTTGCGAAAGATGGAGCTCGTTTTCCTTAGAACTTACTTCGGCGCTCAGTTTAGAAACTTGCTTCTTCTCAGCCTCCAACTCTCGCGCATAACCATCTCGCTCCTTGGCAACACTTTCAAGACGTTTCGAGAGATCACCTTTTTCTTGTTCTAAAGTCTGAATAACCGCATCAAGACGGATAATCTCACGACCTTGCGCATCAGTCAGATCCAGCAGGTACATCCCATGATGCTTTTGCTACATATGACAATACAAAAATCAAATCATTACAAAACGTACGACACATGGAAACAACTTAAAACAAAAATACACTCACAGCTTCAATAAAAGCTTGATGTTGGGAAGCCGATGAGGCAAGAACTTCTCTATCCCATTTGCCAGAAAACGCTTGCGAAAGAAACCTAGCCACTGAAGGATCCAACAGATGCTTCAAAGGATCCTTAGCGTACGCTCTCAAATGTTCGGAAAGATCTTCGGCATAATGACCAGGAATAGAGCTTCGCTCAAGGAGCTTCCGCGCCTCTTCCGCCGAATAAGGCCTTCGTACAAAGCCAACAGGAGCCGAACTTGGGACAAGGGCAGGTACATAAGTTTGACTCAGCGAAGAATTCACAAAACTGTCATTGGAGCCATACCGATTAAAACTTATGTCAGTCGGGCAAGGATTAACAACTCGGACCTCGGCAAATACATGAGCAATAGGCCCCTGCGGCGGCACAGCAATTTGGGGGTGCATCGCCACGGTAGCATCCCAAAGAACTAGCTCACTTGAAGGCATTACTTTCTGCCTCTTCAAAGGTTCGACCTTCTCATCCTCAGTACTTCCCCCATCGATTCTTCTCATGGGCGTGGTAGGAACAACTACACCTTTGCCAGCAGCCTTTGCAGCAGACCTCTGCGAACCAACAGTTCGAGAAATAGTCTTCACAAGCTTCTTATTCACACCACTAAAAGCAGGTTTTTCTCCATTAGGATCACACAAAGAAAATTTCATCGCACCTTCGTTAACCCGGAGCACTTCCACCTGCTAAAAAGTAGCCACAATAGTCAGGTTCCAAAATAGAGGCAGACATCCATACCTAGAAAACAGCCGAGGCATATAATGTTTTCTCACCAGACCATCTTGGCCCTTTTCATCAGCCAGCTTTGAAGGTTCTTTCCTCTTCCTCGAGTGATTGGTTTGCTCCTGAACTTGTGGGTCCCAGCTTAAGCTTCTGAAAAGAAAACCACATCAGAAAAACAGTAAGGGGCTGTGTACATATATATATATGTATCATTCGTCATACCTTCTCCTTAGCAAAAATTATCTTCTCTTGAAACCTTTCACGCTCTTCCTCGGAGAAATGAATCTTATAAAACTCAGCAACAGAAAGCTTGTGGTCTTTTTCAAATTTTGTTCGTTCGATTTTCTTCTTTTTGTCTTCATAACCAAAAAGAACAGGACCTTCGATAAGCACGGGTTTAGAAAACCACGCCTCATCGCTAGAATGACGAAGAAGTGTATTCACTGTAGACTCAGAAGAATCCACGTCACCCATAACATGTGAAGAATCAACTGCCTTGACCAGGCTCACGCCCCAGGGAGCCATCAGTGAAATCAAGTTCTTATCTACTTTATAGTATTTGAAAAAATTCTCAGCGGTCCAAAAACTCGGTGAACGTTTAAGCTCCTCGGGAAGCTTTTCATAGTAATAGGATTTGCCAATCGAGCGAGAGACCCACTCTCGAATGACTCGGATAGAATTTCCGTCTAGTTGCATCACGCCACAAGAAGGATTGATTCGAGAATAAATCTCATAAAAAAGAGGATACTCAGAGTCATATAACGGAATCGGGAGGCCGGAACCAAGCTGCTCGCCGGAGACGATTAACTTTCTGTCATTGCACTGATGAGAAGAAAGCAATTCAGGGGATAAATTAACCTTGCCCAAACTCCTGCAAGGGAAAAGATTTGCATCAAAACCATAAGCCTTGGCTCTTTCTTCCCAAGAAGATTTCTGGGGATCCATCATCCTCCGGGGAAATTCACCACCAGACTGCATATTTACTTCAGGGACTTGTTAAACAAGGAAGAACTCAGAGAAAGAACAAACAAATGAGAATTTAGGAAATTGCGAAAGCTTATGAGATAACAGATCCAAAAGGGGGAGATCGAGAACACTAAGAATATCGCAGAAAACTGAAGAAGGAAAAAAGGGGTAGACAAAGTTTAAATAAGAATACCGGTGCAGCCGGTAAAAGGTAGAAAGAGTGGAGATCTCAACATCATTAAAAGCCACAGGTGTCGGCCAAAGAAGTTAAAATACCGGACACGTGTCGAAAGGGAGAAAAATCCAGAATAGTTTCCTTCTCCGAACCTCCTCGATCTTCGGACAAGGAAAGAGGCACACTGTAGGGGGTAAAACCCATCGAAACGCGTGTCTCGCATCCAAGAAACCTAACCACTCCAAGAGGATCGGCAGCGAAATCTAAGACTAGACCAAAGGGGAAAGGAGGTCGCACGCGAGCGAAATGAAGACTCGGAAGAAAAGGATTCGGACCATACCAAAGGACCGAAGCCCTAGAGTCAGCTTCGGTAGCGCCACCGAATAAACCGCCTTACTCGACAAGGATTGACACCACCACGATTGAGTATTTTGTCTTATTAGTTGTAAACCACCCAAGCTCGGCCTATATAAGGCGAGCTTGGAAAACTTTGTAAGGGTTGGATTCTTTTTGGGTAGAAGCTAAGCGGCAAGAGTGGGATTAGGTCTGTATCTCCTCTGGTTCCTTAGGGTTATATTCCATGTAATCACGACATCGAAATACATACAAATCTTTATACATTTAGTCTTTGATTACTGATGTTTTGTTATCTTCGGTATTGTTCTTACGGTCCTCGCACCATTGAATCTCGTTTAATCTTACTGTATGTATGAGTAGATCTGATGGATATGGTGCCTTATGAACCTATGCAGATTTTCTACTCGTACATGTATAGTTTTGAAATTTCGTAGGCCGAAAATGTATCTGAGCACGCAAAATATGCATAAAAATCTCATCTTTTCATGGATTCAAGCTATAGAAACGAGTATAAACAAGATTTATAAGTATACCTTTGTATTAGAAGGATTGGGTTCATCATAAATCGGCTCATCATCCGGATTTGGCTCATAAAATCCCACTTCATCTTCAAAATAAGCTCCTCCAAGAGGTGGAGAATCGACCATTAAGTTGTTGTTGTTGTTGTTGCGAGGAAGTAATATGAAAGGATTATCCAAAGGATTATCCATATCCGAATCTTCACTTGATTCACTCATATTTGAACACAAAAATCACAAATCTCACCAAAAAAAAACCTAGGTTTTTTTTTCTTCTTCTCCCTCCAAAACCCAACAAATATCTCTCTCCAAAACCCAAAATCTGATTTTGGTTTATAATTAATTTAACTAAAATCATTAGTATTAATTACTATTATTAGTGCTAATCATAAAATTAAGCCTTAATCAGTCAAAGGGTAGATTAGCATTTAAAAAAAATATTTTTTACTAAGGGATAGCCAGATTATGCCCGGGTGACCCTATTTTGGAAATGTGGGGAGGCAAATGAATATTTGGGAAGGGCCAAAATGACGGTTCTTGATTTACAGCCTGCCCATATTTTGTTTACCCCTCTCTGCAAATTACAACAACCATGGATCAGTACATGTACATTGACTTCTTTATGTTCAATACAATACACTTTACAGTGTCCTCTCCTCCTCCTCCTCCATCACAATTTCCTCTTCTATTGTTCTATATCACCCTTTTTCTGTTTCTTTCCTTTTCATTTTCACCAAGACAATATGGGTACTCAACAAATGCACTGAAGACCTTCATTTTTCAAAGTCTTGATTGGAAATTTCACCAAAGAACTTGTAAGTCTCCACTGGCCATTCTTTTTCTGATTCTCTGTCATTATTTGTTTGTTTGTATAGTAGTTGCAATGTTCTTGTTGCTATGTTTTTATGTAAGCATCATCTGTTGTTTCAAATTAGAATCTAGTCAATCTACCTAGTTTCTCTGTTCCGATGTTTGAAGCCTGTAGTTTTTGTGTTTCCCATTTTCAAAACCTGTTGCATTTCTGATTTTTAAAGCCTGTCTACTGAAATTTGGTACTTACCAGTAATTTGCAAAAGAAACTCTGTGAAACTCAAGACTAATTGGGTCTTGTTGTTCGGCAGCATTGTTAACAAGAATGAATCAGTTGGTATACGGGTCTTTAGCATCACCTGTTTTTGCTTGTTTTATCATCTGAAGGGTATCT
Source organism: Papaver nudicaule (assembly GCA_023529015.1). Classification (NCBI taxonomy): domain Eukaryota; kingdom Viridiplantae; phylum Streptophyta; class Magnoliopsida; order Ranunculales; family Papaveraceae; genus Papaver; species Papaver nudicaule. The sequence goes on along the minus strand of JAJJMA010204590.1, from coordinate 33,821 downwards.
TTAGCATCTTTCTTCTCTTCCTGAGATTTAACATAAGTGAATGCAACTGTTGCACCCTCGAGTGCAAAGCAATTGCAAACAGCTCTCCCTACTCCTGAATCACCACCTCTTACTAATGCAACCTTCCCCTGCTAAGATCCAAAGCCTTACATTTTAGTTTTCTGTAAAGTAAGAAGTAAGAACAGAATCACTTGCTTCAAAGTATATGCCTACAAAAATCAAGTATTTGTGAAGAATGCATTTTTTTTATTTATGTGCTATTAGCCCATAAAAACGTTCTTATGTAATTTGGTTGGACTGAATTTTATGAGTTTATTTTGCATATAGAGAATACCTTTCAATTTCATAGAGAAGTTTAATGGGAAGATACCCGTTGATGCGATCCTTAGAAGTCCTTCAGGAAGATGTTGGACTGTGAACGTTGTAGAAGAAGAAAATGGTTTGTTTTTCCGAGAGGGTTGGCCTGATTTTGTTCCTAACGGCTTTGCATGGAAACATCTGCCAAAGAGTACAAACAATTACAAGATCATTGTTCGCAGTTCAAAGTCTTCAGACTTTTGGCCTGTCAAGTACACCGCCAAAGGGCATGACACAACTATCCAAAGGTTGGACACATCTTAGACGGGGCTTAGATCTTGAAGAGGGAGGTGTGTGTGTCTTTGAGCTAATCAAGATGAAACAAGCAGAGATGAGAGTTTCTGTTTTTCGGATTCAGTGATGTAGTTGATAACATGGTGCTGGTGAATTCTAAAGATTTCATTACAGAGAGGATAAAATGAATTACAAAAACAGTATCGGACTCAGCAACAGAAGACGGCTATTTAAAGCCAATACAACCGACACAACACAATAGAAATAGGAAGCGTGTGAGACACACACACGACTAAACTAAAGCACATGAGTAGCACGTGAAGGAGGGAAAACCCATTTAAACTTCACCGCAGTATTTCCTTATCCTTCACTGCGTCAAGTACAGATTCATTGCTTATGCCATTATGCCCCCTCAAACGTAAAGGTGGTACAAGCACCTTGAGTTTGCACCTGATATCAATGAATTTTGGACCATGTAACCCTTTGGTGAAGATGTCTGCCAGCTGATCAAGAGTATGGACATAAAATACATCCAAAGCTTTGGACTGAACTAATTCTCTGATAAAATGATAGTCCAGATGCACATGTTTCATCTTAGAATGCATGACAGGATTTGAGGCAAGAGAGATAGAACTGATATTATCACAACCAAGTTTAGGAATACCAGGGATTGTCACATGAAGATCCTGTAAAAGATAGCAAATCCATACCATTTCAGCTGCACTATGTGCCAGTGTTCTGTATTCAGCCTCTGTGCTTGATCTTGCCACTGTTGTCTGCTTCTTGGAGGACCAAGAGATAGGATTAGGACCGAGAAAGACACAGTAGCCACCAGTGGAACGTCTATCATCTACATTACCAGCCCAATCAGCATCAGAGAAGCCAAGAAGAAAAGAATCTCCTTTTGTAAAATGCAAACCAAAACCCAATGTGCCTTTAATATATATGAGAATACGTTTAGCTGCAATCAAATGTGTGGTTCTAGGATTCTGCATGTGCTGACAAAAAAGATTGACTGCAAAAGATATTTCAGGTCTTGTCCAAGTCAAATAATGTAATGCACCCACCAAAGATCTGTATTCAGTAGCATTTTCAAGTAGCTCTCCATCAATTTTGCTGAGCTTATCAGAAGGTGAAATTGGAGTTTGACAGGGCTTAGATCCTTCCATATGGAACTTGTGAAGAAGATCCACTGCATACTTGGTTTGAGATAACAATAAAGAGTCAGAATCTGTTTTAACCTCAAGACCTAAAAAATAGTGAAGTTGACCCAAATCTTTGATAGGAAATAGATTTTGCAGCTTTGCAATGATAGTTTTGAGGAATGCAGGAGAATCTCCAGTAAGTAAAATGTCATCCACATACACCAGAGCTAAAGTGGTTTGATGATTCTCATAATGCAAAAATAAAGAAGTATCTGCCACTGAATTGACAAAACCAAGTGATGTAAAAGCTGAGCTGAGTTTTTCATACCATGCTCTGGGTGGTTGCTTAAGACCATAAATGGACTTGTGAAGAAGACAAACATGATCAGGTTTGGATTCATCAACATACCCTGGTGGCTGAGTCATATAAACTTCTTCCTTGAGATCTCCATGAAGAAAAGCATTACTTACATCTAGTTGATGAATGAACCAATTGTGCTGCACTGCCATAACAAGAACTGTTCTGATTGTTGTTGGTTTAGCTACAGGGCTAAATGTTTCCTCAAAGTCTTCACCAAATCTTTGATGATACCCCTTTGCTACCAACCTTGCTTTATGAACATCCACTTTGCCATCAGGATTTTGTTTTTCCCTGAAAACCCTTTTGCATCCCACTAAATTCTGACCATCATAAGGTACCAAGCTCCATGTACCAGCTTGCTGAAGAGCATTATATTCCTTGTCAGAAGCTTTCCTCCAACCTGGGATTTTGAAAGCAGCAGTAATGCAAGTTGGGATTGAACTGGTAATAGCAGTTGAGCCAGCTAGATAAACTTCAGGATCAAAAGACTTACCATATGTGCTAGTACCAAGTAAAGCAATAAAAGTTGGATGTATGGGGTATTTGAAAAAGGAGGGGTACCGAAATACTACCAACTTTTCGTTTTGGCTCGTGAGTCTTATGGTTAAAGTCTGGACGATCTCAAAAATCAATATCCAAACCTCTAACTGGAGTAATCTCGACAGTTAGGCAATAACGTACTACTTGGTGCTTTAATTATAAATCAGAGTTATAATGCGGAAAGTAAAAGCACACAAGACACCAAACGTTTTTTTAACGAGGAAACTGCCTTGCAGAAAAACCTCGGGACCTCGTCCAGTTTGAACACCGCCCAGTACAAACTGACTACAAACACTAGCCTACTATAAGACTTCGGTCTGGGATGTAGCAGAGACCTAATCAAGCCCTCCAAGCGAATTGGCTATTGTCGCCTTCCTTACGTCTCTGGATCCCCGCTGATCGTCACGCACTTGATTCCCCTAGCTGACGTCCGTTACAGGCCTAGGAGTTGCTTTGACCGATGCCAAAGGCTTTTGTCAGCAATACTGGGTTTTGAACCAAACTGTTGACGTATGGTGTAACTGTCCTCTTCAGTTTACCATACACAAGATGACTTCCTTCGGATTGTTAAATCCAGGTCATACGGAAATCTACTTCTTGAATCGGGGCTGACAAGCAAACCAAGTAAGCAATGCCCAATCCGAATCTACCTCAGTTATACACGAAGAACCACTTAAGGAACTTGTATAACCGGAGCTAACTAGGTCTTGCAACAACGAGTGCAGCCGTACGTTGCTACCTTTCCAACCTTGTTGAGTAACGTATCAGTTCTTGAATAGCCGTATATCAGAAGAGACGGACTTTAGAATAGACAAGAACGTGATCAGGTTACCAAGGTTACAGGTTAATCCGATTTCAACCAAAGATGGTTTTAATCTCCTACCTGTGCTTCCCAACTCTCTAAGGAAGTCTTTATAGTCGTAGGGAGTTCCCAAAAGGAGCTGCAACCTATAGAGGATGACTATACCACAACAAGCATTCACCGAAGTGAAAAGAGTTTACGTTACCTTCCCTAAGGACCTTCAGGTATGCTTGATGCTTGCGGTATCTGTCCGTAGACACCTCTATTTATATCACTCAATAAGATAGGTTTCTTTGGAATTAAGCAATCAATTACTTGTCCCACAAGTTAAGGAAACCCTAAACTTGACAACCAAGTAATTAGAGATTAATCTCAATTGGAATTCTTTTTAGAATTATCGGCCAAGTGTTTTGTTAGCTCAAAAACACTTCAAGATAGAAATCCAACAGACCATAGATAATCTTATCTTATTGACTCATTGATGACCGTTAGATGGAATACAAAAGGTATTTATGTTTTACACAAGTCCATCTAAGAGATAAAGGAGTTTTGGAATTTGACTCAGAGTGAAATTCTAGGAGAATATTCACTAAATCCGACATCAGTAAGACAGCTACGCCAGAGGTTCACGTACTGGTACGTGAACAAAATAGCCATCTCGAACACAGGAGAATTCCAGTGTCTGGTACGCAAACCGGTTCGTGAACCGTCCGCCGTCAGATTTTCGTCAAATCTGGATTCCGCTGGAAGTACTGGGCTGAGCCAGAACTTAGACGTGAGAACGTCCTCAGTTGTGATCCATGGACTCTTTGCTCAAGAGTACTCCTTTAGATTCATCCATATCCAATTAACAGTTTGCAAGCAAACCATTGCAATGGACATATGGCACCAAATCTATCTCATACATTCTTGTACTCACAGTAATTTGTGGGATCAAACTATTGGTCATGACACAAGGCCATGTTACACAAGAACACGATCTCAATCGCTATTATCACTACTAAAGTAGTCGACTACATTTCGAAAGAATAGATGAAGTAGAAATAGAAGAATATCCATAAAGTCATAACTCCTACTAACCTTTTATTGATAAAGAATAATTGATGTCTTCTTTGTCTTCACGGTCTTCGTCTTCAAGGTCTCTACTACTTTGTCTATATCCCATTTCCGAAATCTAAACTCTAGTAGGCTAAATCAAGAATTGACTTTTGACACCTAAAACTGACAACTAGCTTGACATACCAACGCTAGTGGGTTTGACCAGACAATGTCTTAACAGTATTTGGTAGCAAAATATGATTTTGGCATATGAACTCCATTCTTACTTCTAGTAATCATGTTATGATCATTTTTAATGACATTCTCAGAGGAAATAGATGAAACTGGAGAAGGGACATCAACAGTTACAGGGGAGATGGATTGATCAGTAGAAAACTCAACATCAGAGGATGGAGTTGAAGACATGTCAGGGGAAAGAGTGTTAAAAGGAAATGAAGTTTCATTAAAAGAAACATGTCTAGATATATACACTCTACCAGTAACTGGATCAAAACATCTATAGCCTTTGTGAGAGGAACTATAACCCAGAAAAATGCATTGTTTACTACTTGGTTCAAGTTTATTTGTAGTATATGGTTTTAACCAAGGAAAACTTGCACAACCAAACACTTTAAGAAAAACATAATCAGGTTTTCTATGAGTGAGTTGTTCAAGAGGAGTAGAAAAATCAATAGATCTTGTAGGAAGTCTATTAATGAGATAATTAGTTGTTTGTAGAGCTTCTACCCAAAATGTGTTTGGTAAACCAGATTGACATAAAAGAGTTCTGGTGAGACCTAAAAGGTGTTTGTGCTTAACTTCTGCCACACCATTTTGCTCAGGTGTATGAGGGCAAGAAAGTTCATGAGAAATGCCTGTAGTAGCACAGAATTGTTTTAAAAACTGATTTACAAATTCACCACCACCATCAGTTCTTATAGTAATAACTTTGTGGGAGAATAGTTTCTCAAATCTAGCTACAAAAGAAGTGAACTCATGCTTGAAATCAGATTTATTAGCCAAAGGTGAAACCCAACAATACTTTGTTTTATCATCAATGATGTTTGCATAATACAAAGAACCTGACAAAGAAGCAACATGACAGGGACCCCACAAATCCATGTGCAACAACTCCAGAGGTTGTTGAGCAACATTACAAGACAGATTAAAAGGTAATTTCTGAGTTCTACACAGTTGACACTCAGTACAAAAGAGAGGTTTATTAGACAAAGTAGATATGTTGAGTTGTTTGCTGATTCTCTGAAGAGTCTGGAAAGAAGGATGACCAAATCTTCTATGAAGGATAGCATTATCTGTTATTGTGGCTGAGAAAGCATGAGTTGAGTTGTTGAATTTGAGAGGATACAGGCCATTTCTATGTGGACCTTGGAAGATAATCTTCCCATTGCTCAAATCCTTCACAGAGAAGCCATGAGAGTCAAGTGTTAAAGAACAGTTATTATCAGATGTGAATTTATGAACAGATAGCAAATTGTGGGAGGATTGAGGAACTATGAGAATGTCATTTAGTTTAAAGGAATGATCATTAACAGTTTTACTAGAGTATCCAGAATGAGTTATAGCCATACCTGAGCCATTAGCAGTCTGAATCATTTCACTCCCATCATAATCTGTCACTTCCTCAGCAGCTGCAACATTTGGTGTGACATGATGATTGGCACCACTATCAGCAATCCATTCCTCTTCACTGTCAAAGATATCAGCAGCAGCAAGCATAACACTCAAATTTGGAGGTGGAGCTCTTCCTTGGTAAGTAATATTCAGTCTCTGATTGCATGTAGTAGCAATGTGTCCTGGAATTTGACAAATCTGACACTTCTCAAAATGTGAAATTCCTCTTCCATAATTTTGTCTGCCAAAAATTGTTGGATTAGGATATCTACCACCACTAGCATATCCTCTTCCTCTGTAAGCACCCCTGTTAGAGTTGTAATTGGAAGAACTACCTCTAAAAACACCTCTTGATGGATGAGCCAAAAAAGCCTTAGAATCAGATTCAGTCATTAAGTTAACTCTCTTATTTCTTGCTTGAACAGACGATTCTTCACTCAACAAGTTGTTATGTAGTTCAATGCTAGTAACAGGAGGATAACGATGCCTCATTGAAGTAATAAAAGATAGGTAATCATCTTTGAGAGCATTAAGAGTAATAGTAACCAGATCTCTGTCAGAAACAACATCACCTGCAGCAGCTAGCTGATCTGATAAGAGACGAATTTCATTAATTAGTTGAGGTACAGTTCTTTCTCCTTGAGTAATGTTGAGCAGTCTGGTTCTAAGTTGAATAGAGTGAGAGGCTGAAGATCTAGCAAAACGTTCTTCTATGCTTTTCCCTAACTGATGAGCTGTTGAAGATCTTGAGAAGTAGACAATAATCTTAGGCTCAACAGTTGTATTTATCCACATTCGAATGGTAGCATCAGCATCAATCCAGTCGGTGTATAGAGGATTTTCCACATCATTGTTTTCATTCCGAGGAGTAGTGTAGCGAGGTGGACAAGGGAAAGATCCATTCAGATATTTTTCCAAGCGGTATCGTTGAATTACTGGATCCATTAGATTTCTCCAGGTAATATAATTTCGTTCATTGAGTTTGACAGTGATGAAACTCTGTAATTGATTGAGAGAAACAAAAGAAATGGTGAGAGAAGTTGGATTTTCCATTATTGAATTAGCGGAAGACGAAGGAAATTCAGCAATCATATACTGATAACAAAAGGAAAAGTAGATCTAAACAATTCAGCTCAATAAGAGCTGAAGAATACTTGAAATTAGAAAAGCAGACACAAAATAAGTGCCAGAAGAGTATAAGAAACAAATCAAGAAGTAGATCGAAGTAAAATCGATCCACAAACTAAGCAGAAAACTGAGAAATTAATCGAAAATCCTCACTGTAAATCACCAACACAAGAAGAAGGAACAGTTTAACTAAGAAGCGATGATGAAATTGATATCAGAAATGAAATAGTAAGACGGATCGATGAGAGTTAAACCTAACTCTAACCAGTCTGATACCATGATAACATGGTGCTGGTGAATTCTAAAGATTTCATTACAGAGAGGATAAAATGAATTACAAAAACAGTATCGGACTCAGCAACAGAAGATGGCTATTTAAAGCCAATACAACCAACACAACACAATAGAAATATGAAGCATGTGAGACACACACAGACTAAACTAAAGCACATAAGTATCACGTGAAGGAGGGAAAACCTATTTAAACTTCACAACAGTATTTCCTTATCCTTCACTGCTTCAAGTACAGATTCATTGCTTATGCCATTAGTAGTCACCAGGATAGGACTAGGGAAATGATACGTTCAGGGATTACTTATGCATTGTTAGAACAACATACTTATCTAAGATTAACTTGTAGTGTCGTCAGGATTCATTTCAAGCTCTTAATTTCGCCATATTGATGTAGTTTATCTTGTAGTACTGTACCAAAGCCTTATAATATGGTTTCAGAAATGCCAAATATTTGGCTGCACCAGTAGCAGACTAGCAGTGTATCTTCTTCAAGAGCCTAAATATGAATTTTATTTGTAGAAGATAATCATGCAATTTACACTTTTCATGAAATAATCTTTGGATGACTTTTGTTTGATTCCCGTTCTTCTTCCTTCATAAAAAAATGCCATTTGACGAAAGTGAGTGTTACGACACCAACCCAACGACTACCTTATTTCCTTATTTAGTTTTGCTTATTTTAGCTTAGTTGGTTTCCTAGTTTGCATGAACTTCTTAATATCGGTATTGCTTACCTATCAAGTAACTTGTTAGCTATATATACTCGTCCAGGGCCTGTAGCAAAGCATAAGAATTAATACAAACTCTTCTTCTAAACTTTCGTCTCTTCTTAATCTGTTATTTCTGGTGGCTAACCCCCAATTCAAAGGGTATATCTAGGGTTCTATACTTATTTTTGTTGTGAGTTCCTTTGTTTTGGTCTAGGACCCTAACATCTGGATCAGAGCAGGTTACGTTCATACATCAAATTTTCGCCCAATTTTTTTTTTTTACAATGTCTTATACCGAGAACTTGAAATCTTTGCAAGATAGTATTGCGACTGTTACGGAGAAGCTGGATACACTTGTTACTTCGTTTACAAAGGATCGCATTCAGAAGGAAGAACAACTCAAGGAGTTTCGTGCACAAGACAAACGTTTACGTGATGAGGAAAGAACTCTTCGTCAAATTGATAACGCTGAGTATAATAAAAGTTTGACTACTTCTCTCACCAATGTTCTGCGCAGTGAACTAACCAATAGCTTAAAAGATGTGTTTCGTGAGTTTTTACCTCAACTAAAGGGTGATGATCAATCAAATCCCAATATTGTTAAGGCTGGAAATTCGAGGGTTATTGAAAACACATCAGACAATTTTTGTGTGGAGGAAGACTCAAGTCCCGTTGAGCGTGATGAAGGTAACTCTCAGGCAGCTGTTGGATACACAGAATCGCCAGTTTCAGAATCCACTTCTACTTCTGGTCTACCCCAACGTATCGACCCAATTGCATATACGTTGCCTGTTACAAGTGTTGGTGAAAAAGCGGACACTAAAACTGATGAAACAATAACACTGAATTACTCTTCCCATGAATTCCATCAGTCATCAATTCCGACCTATGAAGATATTGTCGCATCAAACACTTCTCGGAATTGTATCAATCCAAATCAGACGAATAAGGGTGAAAACAAGTCAATTACTTCTGGTGTTGGTACAACAACTAATGGTTCATCAGATGGTGTGAGGTATCAAATTGAAAGAGCTACAAGGAGAACTGTAGAAAAATTCTATACAATATATCAAACCAAAATCGCTGAGGTGAGTTACAATCAACTTGCAAACTCCAATACGTTTCTCAACGTCAAACTACATGGTACCAATTTTTCTTATCCTGATGGCATTCGATTATTATTTGATCATGGAAAGTATGCAACTACATCGTATTTTTGTGGGGGATTGATTTTTCGATTAATTCCTAGACTTGGGTATCAAACAGATTTTGTTTTTATGGATCCTTTGTTTCTTGATGCTGATATTTTCCATGTGGAGAATTTACTTGGATTTGCATATGAACTGAAGTTTGCACAACCATGGTGTAGTAAAAGGGTTGTTTTTACGCTTTGTGTTACTGAAAATAATAATATTTCAGTTGAAGGTTTAGTGGTTAAGCTAAAGAAGGTACATGCGTTAAGTGATCAGACGAAGCGCATGCTTTTGGAGTTATGGAAGATGGAAGCTCTACCTAGACTCATTCAGGATTCCTCACTGGTAGAGAAGTGCTGCTTTACAATGAGTTAGCTCATGAAAAATTTAATTCGTGTGATTCTGGGGGTGTGATCCTTTTTATAAACGGCAAAAACCTAGAAGTGTCCCCTAAAACGGCTACAATTGAGCAGTTGGTGATTGGAAGCATTGCCATGGCATCTATGTGTGCAGAAATTGGTGGCGTGGGTTTCGTTTGTGAAGTATCATATGATATTATTCAGAAGCACGTATCCCATCCTCATCTTTCTTTGACAGTGCTCCACGTTTTTGCATCTATATGTGGAAAACAATATTTCACATTCGATGGATACAGTTTGATTATGACTGTGTTGGTGCGGGAACTTGTCTCCTCGATTAATTGGAAGTTTGAGCTTAGAAAGTTAAAGGCTATAGTCAACGTCGACAACAGCTGTAAATGTTTCATCTTTAGCTGCTTACTACTTGTACCTAAAGTCTATGAAAGTCGGATCAAAGTAGCACATCAACCATGGCTTGGTAAAGAGAAGGAACATGAATCCTCTGTAATGGTGCCGCTGCATAAACATGTCTTGTGCAGTATTTTGCTAACTCAGTTTGCACATGTTCATGGAATTAATAATATGCCTACATTGTTTCAAAGTATGCTTAACTGTTCGGTGTTGAGCTTATGTGAAGATGGTATATCCTTGCATTTTCGATTGAGGACTATGGTCGATAGGCGAGACGGTCATATGCTACCGGTTTCCTTGAAGAGGTTTGAGTATTTCCTGATGCTTCTGTTTTCAGTTGCCACAATTGTCAGAACTCGAATACATTCCTTGAGAATAGATTCCTTCTTTCACTACTTATTGTGTACACCTCAAGACTATGAATATCATATAGAGCGAGTTGCATTTTCAGAGGGAACTTTGATATACTCCAGTGATAAGGCGTTAACTTTCGTTACAATGGACAAGACTCTTTGGCCAGAAAGCAAGATATTGTTAACGTTCGCATTTACGGTGTCAAATACTCTAGCTACTCTACCACCGTTGGAAGAGAAATTAGGCGAGGAAGCTGAGGTTATAGGAGCAACGTCTATTGAGGAGCCAATAGTCGTGAAAACCGAGGATGAAGAGATTCAGGTGTCTTACAATGTTACTGACACTCAGGTAGTTTGTGATGCCAGTTTCGAAATTGAGAAGGTAACATATTTCAATCAAAACTCTTTCGTAATATCAGAAGAAAAACAAGATGGCTCTCTCAATCTTGAGGTAATCCCACCGTTGTTATTTGATGAAGAAAAAGTTGAACTGTTTGATGTTGTTGCCATCAATTTTCGCCCCAAAGAAGTAGTAAAAACTGATGCAAACTTCAGCTGGATAAGTTGTGAAAAGCGTCATAGCGTGAGGGAGCTGACCACTTTTCACGACGAGTTAACTCGTAAGGATTGTTTTACTCTATGCTTAGTGAATAGTCGGTTAATATTCGATCGTGGCAAGGAATTATATAATCAACCTCACTTTGTCATCAATTACGAGAAGGCCAATTTCTCTTACAGTGAAGATATCGTTCAAATAAGTGTAAAGTATGGAATCTTGGCAAGCACTTACAATGAAAAATATGGAGAACATGAGTTGTGTACTGCACGTAACATACTACATCGTAAGGAATTCTTTAATCTTTGCTTTGAATATGCTCGGTTAATATTTGACAGGGGTAAGTACTTCAGACTTGATTGGAAGGAGTTATGCAATGTATGCTTGATGCTATCCACAAACACAAGCCACTCTACTGTTGCCATGGGAAAACTGGATTAGACCTTGAGGGCAAGGTCCTATTTAAGGAGGGTGGAGTGACAAGAGGCAAATATAGTGATATAACTTATGAAGAGCATGGAAGCATGAAGAAGTTGAGCATTTTTCGCAACGAAATAGTTCGTAAAGACGGTTTTGCTCGATTATTATTTGATCGGGGCAAGAAATTCATTCAAGAGTTATCAAACAAGTTTCAAATGGTTGTATTATGCAATGGTGTTGTTCTCACAATGGACTACTCAAGATTATCAAGATTGTCGAAGCCAACCTGGTTAGCATTTTGTGAGCATGATGACAACGAATTATGGAAGCCGCCTTGGCTAGCATTTGCCGAACATGATGAGCATAAAAGTTCGCATTTTCGAGAGACAACTTACTTTAGAAGATGCAACATGGGAGGATGCAGATGATTTTCTTGTGAGATTTCCAGAGTTTGAGGCTTGAGGACAAGCCGTCTTTCGAGGAGGGTGGGATGTTACGACACCAACCCAACGACTACCTTATTTCCTTATTTAGTTTTGCTTATTTTAGCTTAGTTGGTTTCCTAGTTTGCATGAACTTCTTAATATCGGTATTGCTTACCTATCAAGTAACTTGTTAGCTATATATACTCGTCCAGGGCCTGTAGCAAAGCATAAGAATTAATACAAACTTTTCTTCTAAACTTTCGTCTCTTCTTAATCTGTTATTTCTGGTGGCTAACCCCCAATTCAAAGGGTATATCTAGGGTTCTATACTTTTTTTTGGTGTGAGTTCCTTTGTTTTGGTCTAGGACCCTAACAGTGAGGTATGAGACCATTAAGTTCACATTTTGCAAAAAGGGGTACCTAAGAGTTGGATGCAAAACAGTTCACATTTTGCCATCGATTTTCCATTTAAGTAACCCTCATCGCCATACGCCTTCATTGAGCCTTTCTCTATCTTAAACAAACTGAGTTGCATATTGCAATGTATTTGGTGCAAGGAAGAAAATGTTTTTACTTCTTCAGACAGCCCCGTACCGAAATTGGTCTCCCAATAGCACAAAGGGGATAATTTTGGTTTAGTTTGACGAAAATGCCCCCAAAGTACATCGTACACGTTTTAGGTGTATGGGGGTATGATAGTAAAATTGCAGGTTTTAGTAGATATTTTGGATAGAAGATTCAGACAGTAAACCCTAACTTTTCTTTTCTCTTCTCTTCTCTTCTCTTTCGCACTCTGCGACTAGAAAACCTAAAAAATGGAGAAAAGGACTGCTTTAGGTGTTGCGCTTACTTGCGTATCAGGATTAGGAGCTGGGTATGGAGTAGGAACAGGAGCAGTCTATCTAAGAAACAAATATGTTGTTTTCAAAGAAACTTGCAGTAGTTATATGGCAATAATTGATGAGCTGAAGACTTACTATGTAGAGAAATTGAAGCCAGCAGCCGAAACTTTTATGAACAAGGACAATCAGTACATTATGCAGCGTGTAGTTATGGTGGGTGGGGTTATTTATACTGGTTATACAATTGCCAAAAAGGTCAGGAACAACATGAAAAAGAAAGAAGAAAAGCCTGCCACAATCTTGAGAATCACCAGGCTACAGGATAATTCCACTGGAGTTGAATTCCAAATCATTGAAGAAATCTTGGTGAAGAACAAACCCAAGAATGAAGAAATTGCTAAACTTCAAAGGGAATTTTTCAACAAGCTCTTCAAGTGAGTTAGGTTTTAGGGTTTAGGGTTTATGAGTATCCTCTGCTTTTTGATCTGTTAAATGAAATTTCATCACTTTTTATTGTCTTTTATCCAGTTGATTGAATGAATTATTGAATTGGTTTTTTTTTTTTTTTCATCTTTTGTCATTCCTTCCCCTTTTTATTTGGTGCACTATGCCGTCTATAAACCAAACAACTGCACCATATAAGTAATTGTGGTTGCTTTTCACCAATACAGATAAGATAACCTACCATTGCTAACACTCTAAAGTAGCTCGTTTATGTCTCTTAATATGCTCAATTTTAAAACATATTAGCTTCTAATGTTATTTGTTACTCCTGCAAAATGCATTTAACCTTTTACAAGTTCATGGTGTTCCAAAGGTTATGGGACCAAGCAGCGTCTCAGGCTTCAATTCTGGACTGAAATATACGACGAAGCAGAACTATTCTGGTCTTGATCATGGGATGTAAGTTCTTTCATATGAATATAGCAAAGTATCTAGGTCATATAACTACCATATAGCATTTTGTAATGTTGTTTGTCACTTCTGAATTTAATAAACTCACCAAAAGATAGGGACAAAAAGAATTATAATGTCAATCTAGGTATGTTGCTTGGTCGTCATGGTTTCTTATCCAGTTGATTAATAACAACTACCGGAAATCTCATATTCACAGATTAGCAAGATTTATATCAGATATGAAATTACACCCCTTGTCATGGCGAGCTGTGCGTCCTTATGTGCTGGTAGATCATTTTGAAGATATTACTCCTCCAGAAAAAAGTGTTCACAAACAAAAAATGTGATAGAAATATAACTTAAGATGGCTATGTTCGAAGTTGTAGTATTAAGGACAGAACTAAGGTTCATTTTTTATCCAAGTTATTATCACTCTCTCATATGTTCGCATATTTTATTGGTGGACTCAACAGGAAACATGTTGTGTATTTTCAGTGGCACTGGACAATTCATGTAGTTTTCACTCTTTAATATGACCAGTTCGGATTTTATGTTCCTTACAGGCCACTACAGAGACATTTAGACGTTCCTAAAGATTAGAGATGTATTACAGGCAGTTAAGCTTGAATTATTGGTTGAAATAATTTTTTGATGAAGAAGAATATCTAGGAGTTACCCTGTTATTGTGTCACTATACTTATTGTTCATTTGTGTGGATTCTGACGTTTAGAGGGGTGCGTCTAAGATATGTGATTTACCCCTTCATTCTGTACTAGGAATAAAGTCATGGGTGATACTTTAACACATTTCCCGTCTTCTAATGTGAATACTCTGTGCTATGGACTACTTGTTCTGTGAATTAATGGACGATATTGTATTAGTATTATCCCAATCGTGTTATGAACATAGGTTGATCCGATGCAATGCCTCTGCCACCCCGTTTATTAGATATAAGAAGGCAGAAATCCAGCCTAATAGGGAATTGTTAACTCTTCGGAATTTGAAAATTAGCCCCTGCAATTTCTTTTACTTTGACAGTGGTGTTTCTAATCTTCGATTCATTCTTAGATGCTGGTCTCGGTCTCTCTAATCTTGTCTTTTTGATTGTTCAATGTTTAGTGCGCATACATTGGTATGTTAATGAAGTTTCTGTTACGTTTGATAGCCCTAGGATATGTGATTTTGAGGCGCTAGATATCCAATATTTGTATCAATTTTTACCTCCACTTTTCTGGGGTGCAGCATTAAGTAGTTGAAACTCTGCAAATGGGATAAAGAAAGGTAAATGACTTGATTCCAATAGCAGAATACAAAAATGTTGCAGTATTTCTATTTTGAGTATTGCTTTTGAAAGCATGTAGTCTGAATGTTATTACACCTTTGACGCTCTTTGTCTGATAATCTTTTTAACTCCTGATGCCTAGGGAATACTTATTTCAACCTTAAAATGGGGGACAGTGAAGAACAAGGAGAAGGAGTTTTCTCTCGTCGAAATGAATGGAAGTTGTCTCTCATACAGCTTGGACATATGCTGCTGCCCCTGGTCCAAAAGGGTTGGATGCCAACAATGATGATATGGGCAGTGATGTTGGTGGAGATGAAGTTGAACCTCTACTGCAATGTTCATGTCGAAACATTCTGTATTCCTGCCGAGTGAGCACGAGAATACACCAGTACAGCATGACTGCAGTAATAGTGTCGCTCATGAGTCTTTGCATCACAATGAAGTCTCTCGACTGGGTATGGAGGAAGGTGATAAGTGTTGACCACTCTCAGTTGATGAAAACCCACCTCTTTATGAAGAAAGCAATAGTTTGCAAGGGATAAAACTGGTC
This sequence comes from Papaver nudicaule, assembly GCA_023529015.1. NCBI lineage: Eukaryota > Viridiplantae > Streptophyta > Magnoliopsida > Ranunculales > Papaveraceae > Papaver > Papaver nudicaule. Next base: position 18,289 of record JAJJMA010204590.1, on the reverse strand, counting down.
AACAAAGAGGATACTATAGACATGAATGCTAATCTCTGTTCATTTCATGATGTTGCGGCAAGTTTAAGTATATCCACAATCAGTGAGAGTACAAATTGCACAGTTATGCTTGAACCTAGTGATGCAGCCAAGGTGGATTCATCTTCTAGAATCTCCAAATCTCACAATCCTCCAAAGGGAGATAACCATGGCCTTCCTTGTGAAGCGTGGTGGAAGAAAGGCGCAACTTCTTGGTACAGTCAAGCTAAGGATGCAATGGCTCTTTGGTCTGTTGTCGTGGCTGCTGCACTGTTGGGGTTTGTTGTCATTGGGCAGAGGTGGCAGCGAGAAAGTGGTAAGGGTCGCCAACTTGAGTGGCACTTCAGCATCAGTGATGAGGTATTCTTTTCCCTGTTGGAAATTCTGTTTTATCTTTTGCTCTGAAATAGTAAATACTCAGTTTTTGATCATGCTTCTTCTTGGTGTCGCCGACTCTCCCTCTCTTTTCTTTTTTGATGTTTTATTTTTCACTTTACTGGAGAAGCTTTATAAGATGCTGAACCCGATATCTCAATTGAAATATGTGGTTGTGGTTGGTGCGGCCTAGCGGCAAAGATTTTACACGATCAGGGCCAGTCCCTCTGCATAACATTAAGACTGATGATGAAAAAACACATGGTGGGTTAATATCTTGTCTGACTGAGACACAATGGTGTGTCAGCTCCAGACCTATTTAATTTTTGTTGCTTTGATTGTAAATAACTGTGATCATTGTGTTTATTGTAGTCGATGTATCCTTCTGTGTGCATATTGTATATATATGCTGGTTTTCTGGAACTTCTTTGTATGGGGTATGCAGAGTGTATAGTCCAGTTCTCCATGGGGTATGCAGAGTGTATAGTCCAGTTCTCCGAATATTTTTAAATGGTGTGCTTTGTCGTATATTGCCTCTCCTGTGTAACAATGTAAAATTATGGTCATGGGTGATGCACTGATGCTTCAACACGCATATGAGTTAACGTTATCCCAATCCCAATCGTGTTGTGAGCAGAGATTAATCTGCTACTCCCTTTACTAGATAACCGCTGAAAATCGCGGTGGAGGGCCGACCGAATTCGATTTTAGTCCAATTAACACAAATTCGTTGAAATTGGATATTTTTTTTTCTTTAACAATAGTTGGGGATTGGTATTACTTGATTATCCAAAAAAATTGGAAAGACAACAATCAATTGGTGTTCAATTGGCCAAATTGAGGTCCATAGGGATTTATTGAATCTGTATACCAGGGCACTGCAAAAATTGGTACTTTGTCTTTCCCACTAGACTAGCTCATAAGTAAGCTTGATGTTGTTTTCAAATTAAATACAAAGCATTAATATCATTGCATATCACTTTCATTTCAAAAATCTGTTTTCATCTGTAACTTTTACTTAGTTTTAATTGTCTATTTTTTTAAATTTGTTTTTTTAATATTTGAACATGATCTGCTAATAATCTTTCTTCTCCTGGTTATGTAAACAGGTTGTCCAGTCTTATAATGGCTTTGGTCCATCATCCATTTGTGGTTATAGCTTTGGCTTTTACAGGTACAATGCTTTTGGAAGCAATGTTGCCGTGGAATATCATCATCTTCAGGTTTTTCCAAGTTCAAAATCTAGTCTCAAGTCTCAGTTTCAGATCCAGTTCTTGGCGGTACAACAAGAATTTTCAAAAAAGTCGTGATTTTCGCACTGACTTACTATGGAAAAGAAGGAAAAGTCATAAACTGATTCCGACTTTTATGTTATATCTTTCCCTATTTACTCACTATCACAGCTGTTATAGCTTGGAAATAGGCAACAGAATAATCCATACCCCCGGAAATATGCATTGGTGCATATACGATAGATATTCCTTAATGAGAGAATCCAAAACCTTCACTATAAACCCTAAAGAATTAAGCCCTCCAAACCTTCAAAACCCTTACCACAACATACAAGCCGAAAACCCAAAAACCTCATCCAACATGTCAGCCAACAGTAGCAAAGATCAAACCAATAATCAGGAGTTGCCTATGGTGGAGATCACCACTAAGCTCAAGGAAGCTAACATTGATTCAGATGGAGGTGAAGATAACTCAGAGATTATGCTCATCGGAAAAGTGATGATTGAAGGAAGGATGTCAGTCAAGGCGGTTGAAGACTCAATCAAATATACTTGGCCCTTTATACCGGAAGAGGAAGCTGTTCAAATCATGGAAGTGGAAAGAAATATCATGATTTTCACATTCAAAGAATGGACACATCTGGACAAAGTTTGGGAAGAAAGGCCATGGAGTGTCAATGGACACATGCTAGTTGTGCAGGATTACAATCCAACAATGATATACCAAGAACTGGAATGGGATAAGCATTGTTTCTGGATTCAAATCAAACTCATGCTACCTGAGCATATGAACCAGAAAGTGGTTGAAGAAATAGGTGAAACGATGGGAGAAGTCATAGCTGTAAACCCATCAGAAGGACTCCCAGAGACAGGAGAGTATTTTAAAGTTTGTGTGTTACTAAGTCTCGCTGCACCACTAAGAAGGGGAATCCTTGTCCCAACTGCAGCCGGTATCACTCGTTGGTTGAAGTTCTTTTATGAAAAACAGGCGCATAAGGTCTGTCCTCAATGCTATGTTATCATCCACAATCGTCATAGGTGCAAGGACATGGCTTTACACCTAAAAGAAATGCATGACAGACCTCTTTTGCTAAAGAACATGAGCTACACTAAGAAGGTTACTCAAAGGCCTGCAAGAAGTATTATACCCTCTACAAAGCAATCATCAAGGAAGAGTGGCAAAGCCCCTGCTTTCATACCACCTAAGGACGGAATGGCCATTGAAGGATTAACTATGACTAGCAGCACTGTCATGATTATAGAAGAGGGAAAGAAGGGAGATAATTCACAGACAAGATCAGTTAAAAGGCTCAGGACCTCCAATGCCCCTATATCAACCTACAACTACTCAGACAGCCCAAGTGATCTGCAAGATGATGATATTCTCATGGCAACAACACCTGATCAGGTAACCACGGAGAATGGAAATCAATTGGTTGGAATGACTGGACAATCTGGAGGCATAACACAGGAGTTGAAGGTATTTTCTAAATATTTTTTTAAAACTTTAAATCATTATTTCAATCATTGCCCACCTGCATTCATTCTCCCTGATTACTTTGCAAGAATTTTAATTATCAGTTTCACAATCATTAATCATAGGACTTCATTAATAGCGGTTTTCATATCATTCTTTCTTTTCCTCGGATTCCTGCATGCATTTAATACTGTCATATTCAATTCTGCGATTAGTATAACTCATTTAGTATACCGAGCATTTAATGATAGAAATAAGTTTAAACTAGGACATATTGAGTGTGGTAGAACTCTTAGTAGGAAATCATACTCTCATTATCCAAAAACACTCAAGCTGGTTTCATTGGTGATCCAGCTGAGCTCACTAGTCTTTCGATATACTACTGCTAAACAAATTACAACTGGTTTCATTTGTGATCCAGTCGGTCTAAACATGAAGGTATTATCTTGGAATGTTCAAGGATTCCGGACACAAGCCACTAGAGACCATTTGAGAGACTTAGTTAGAACCCAAGATCCTGACATAATCTTCCTGTGTGAAACCAAACTGTCTAGTGATAAAGTTAGGCCATTACTCAAATCATTTGGATTCCCTAACATTAAAATTCTAGATTCAGTTGGTCTCTCTGGTGGTCTAGTTCTCATGTGGAAGTCAGGTTTTAGTTGTGAAGTGGTTAGCAGTGAAAATAATATGATACATGCATTAGTTCAGGCTGATCCGAGCAAACCAGAATGGTTGCTTAGCTGTGTATATGGCTACCAAAACAATCAAAAGAAGAGGCAACAATGGGAATTCATTAGAGAGCTTGGTCAAAACATTACTCAGCCATGGGTTCTTATAGGTGATCTGAATATTCACCTAAACAATCAAGCTAGCTCATCTACTTCAACTTCAAGTACTTCTGTCACCACTGATGCTGGAATTCAAGCAATGCTGACCAACATAGGTCTTGAAGACATAGGATTCTCGGGTAGGGAATTCACTTGGACGAACAACAACTCTGGTACAGGTGACAAGAAGTCCAGAATAGATTTGGCTTTGGTAAATGGTGAATGGAGCAATAATTTCATAAATTCAAAGCTGGTTCATTTAAACCAGTTAGGCAGTGATCATTGTCCTATTTTATTCTTAGCTAATTCTGATGAGGAAAGGATCTGGAAACCCTTCAAGTTCTTCTACACATGGCTTAATGATAAATCTTGTGCTATCCAAATTGCTGAAGCATGGAGTCGAGAAGTACATGGATCTGCTGCTTTCATCTTAGCCAAGAAACTGCAATTCACAAGACAGGCCCTCATCAGATGGAATCGAGAATACTTTGGAGATATAAATGTGAAGGTGGATGAACTGCAAGAGCAACTAAGTCAGTTACAAGTCCAGCAATCGTCAGACTCCAATACAGCAAGAATCATAGAGGTGCAAGCTGATATACAAAAGTGGCATAAAATTCAACTGGATTTCAATAAACAAAAATCGAGAGATACGTTTATGAATGACTTGGATTACAACACTAAGTACTTCCACACAGTCACCAACAGGAATAAGATGAGGAACAAGGTGGACAGCTTGAAGAATGCAAATGGCTTATGGGTGACAAAAAGAGAAGACATGGCCCATCTAGTTACGACACATTTCAGGAACATCAGCACAACAACCAACTCGGTACTAGATGACGTGCAATATTCTGTCTTGCCAAGCATAGTAACTAGTGAGGAAAATGAAACACTCATGAGAATTCCTTCGTGTGAAGAGATCCATAGTACACTAAGAAGTATGGAGAACTGGTCTGCACCCGGCCCTGATGGTTTCTCTGCTGGATTCTACAAAACTCAGTGGAACACGGTCAAGAATGAAGTTTGTCAGATGATACAGCAATTCTTCCAAACTAAGTTCATCTCCAAACAGATCAACAAGACCTTCATTTCCCTCATCCCAAAGAAGAAGAAACCCATGTCACCTGTGGATTTCAGGCCAATAGGCTTATGCAACACCACTTATAAGCTGATTTCCAAAATTCTTGTGAATAGAATGAAACCATTAATGCCCAAGATAATTGGTCCATACCAGGCAGCCTATGTTTCAGGTAGAATGATACAAGACAATACGATTATAGCTCAAGAGCTAATTCATTCCATGAAGGAGAAAACAGGAGATAGCGGCTGGATAGCACTCAAGCTTGACATGTCAAAAGCATTTGACAGGCTAGAGTGGAATTTTCTTTTGAAGGTGCTAAAATGCTTCGGGTTTTCTGATGACTGGTGTCATTTAATTCAGCAGTGCATAGGCACTACTAAGTTGGCAGTGTTACTAAATGGCTCTCCTTGCAAAGAATTCCAACCTACAAGAGGAATTCGACAAGGCGATCCACTATCCCCATACTTGTTCATACTCGCAATGGAGTTTCTTTCTAGAACTCTTTGTGAAGCTCATGTAAACAAGTACATTGAAGGGCTCTCTATATCTAGTGAAGCCCCAGCTATTAATCATCTTCTTTTTGCAGATGATTGTATGATCTTTACAAAAGCCGACTTACACAGTGTCAATCATTTGAAGCAAACTATGCAGCTATTTGGGGAGCAATCTGGCCAAGTCATCAATTACGACAAATCAGCTATTCATTTTGGTAAAGGAGTCTCAGCATCAAGATGTGCAGAAATAAAAGAGTTACTGGGTGTAGTAGACATGGATAAGAAGGAGAAGTATCTGGGTTCCCCTCTGCTTATTGAAAAATCAAAAATTAAAGCTTTTGAAGACATAAAGACTTCATTCGAAAAGAGATTCACAGACTGGCAATCAAAGACTCTAAACCAAGGAGGACGCACTACCATGGTCAAGCATGTACTCAATGTGATTCCTTCTTATCAAATGAGCTCTTTTAAGATTCCTAAGACCTTAATAACAGAGCTGGAGTCTTTAGAAAGGAAATTCTGGTGGGGATATAGATCAAATAGAGGAGCTTGCCTGCTTTCCTGGCAGTCACTATGTAAGGCTAAAGAAGTTGGAGGACTAGGTTTTAGAGATCTGGAAGCACTCAACAATGCTCTGCTCACTAAGGTAGCCTGGAGGATAGCTACTCAACCTGAAGCTCTATGGGTCCGCATTCTGCAAGCCAAATACTTTCCAGGAGAAAGCTTTATTCACACAAGCATGGACAAGGAAAAAACTTCATATGTCTGGCAAGGAATTGAATCAGGTCTAGCAGTACTTAAGAAGCATGTTTTCAAGCTAGTCAATAATGGAAAATCAACAAGGATATGGATGGACCATTGGGTTATTGGACATGAAGGTCTTCTCACAACAACATGCACTGTTTATCATCAATTGGTGTGGGTGAGTGAGCTAATGGAGGTAAATTCTAACAGCTGGAACATACCACTCATTAAATGTATGTTCAGTCAAGAAATTGCTCAGAAAATTCTTAGTATGGCAGTATGTCATGAGGAAGAAGATTCATTGATTTGGAAACCAGCAAAAGATGGAAAATTCTCAGTCAAAAGCGCCTATGATACGGTTCAGAATGGCTACTACAACACTCCAGTTTTGAATGATGTGGTTCCTAGCAGAATCTGGAAGGCTTTATGGAGACTCAAAGCTCCACACAGAATTAAAATTTTTGTCTGGAAATGTCTGAAAGATATTGTGCAGACCAAGGTCAGGCTAGCAAGAGTAAAGAATAACATCCAAGCCACATGTACCATATGCAACAGTGCAGATGAATCATTACTCCATCTACTTCTTGAATGTGATTGCGCAAGAGCCATGTGGGGAATTCTTAATGTCAACAGTGACCAAATCAGATCATCATTCAGCTCTATACAACAATGGATAATCAGCTGGTTAGAAGAATTACAAGACAATAACTCTGAAGCTCAAATGCAATGGAGTATAACATTAATGGTTGGTTGCTGGATTATATGGAAAGAAAGATGTGAGCATGTATACCAAGGAAAGAAAATAGAACCAAGAGGCATGGCAGCTAGAGCTCAATACCACATTAGAAACTTTCAACCACTAGAAGATTTACCTTCCAGATTAAACAGCAGTACATCAAATAGTGACAGAGGAAACATATGGAGTCCTCCACCTGTAGATGTCACTAAAATCAACTCTGATGCTTCTTTTAGTCTATCCAGCTCTCAACTTGGCATAGGTCTGATCTCTCGTGATTTTGCAGGAAATGCAGCAGCAGCGAAAGGACTCTACCGTGAAGGAGTAATTGATGCAGAGGAAGGGGAGTGTTTGGGGATTAAGGAGGCATTAAGTTGGGCACTACAGTTGCAGTTGCAGAATATCATGGTGGAAGCAGATGCAGAGGTGGTGGTCAAGTCGATTGTCGCCAATCAACCCCTTGTGAGATGGGAAAATAGGAGACATATTCGTGACATTCAATTTCTTTCCAAGTCTTTCAATTCTTGTGTAATCTCTCATGTTAAAAGAGATGGAAATGGTGTAGCTGATAAAATAGCTAAACACTGTCGTAATAATGCTCAAAACTTCGAGCAAAGCTCTTCTTTTTTTCCCTGGATCATTGATCTTGTTAATAGGGATAAGCATTGTAATCATTTGAGGTAGCCTTTTAATAAAATTGTCTCCTTTATCAAAAAAAAAGAGGTGAAATTGAAAATTCCAATTGAAGACGAATTATTTTCAATTTGATCATTCTTTTTACTTGAACAATAATTGGGGATTAGTATTACTTGATTATCCAAAAAAATGGAAAGAAAACAATCAATTGGGGTTCAATTGGCCAAATTGAGGTGAAATTGAAAATTTCAATTGAAGACGATTTCTTTCCAATTTGAACAATTTTTTTTGCTTGAACAATAATTGGGGATTAGTATTACTTGATTATCAAAAAAAATTGGAAAAAAACAATCAATTAAGGTTCAATTGAGACAAATTGAGGTGAAATTGACATTTGCGTTAGTTACAATTAATTTGGTGACAATTAATTGTTAGTGACTATTTACATTTAAGTGTTCATAAGAGGTCCTCCCTCCCTTCGGGCCCGTTGGGCCCTCCGGTCGGTCGGCCCAATTACGAACCGTGTTTTTGGCCCAACTGAAAAATTGTTGGCCAAATTGAATGAGTCCAAAATAGGGCCACCCAGACCCACTTTGGCTATCTCTTAGTAAAAAATAATTTTTAGATGCTAATCTACCTTTTACAAGATTAGTGTTTAATTTTTTGATTAGTGTTAATAATAATGATTAGTAGAAGTTATTAGGTTAAGCAAAATGTTAACAAAAAAAAATCAGATTTTATGTTTTGTTCTTTGGGTTATGGTGGAGAAGAAAAGAGGAAAAAATTAGGTTTTTGGAAGATTTTTTACCAAAATCGAGGAAAATTAAGTTTTTTGGTGTTTTTTCATCATGTATACCTTCTACATCATGATTAATCTTGTTTGTGTAGGTTGAATACAACAAAAAGAACCAACATTACCATTTTTCCTTCGATTTGCGAAATCAGAAGGAGTTTCGGCCCAGAAAAACTCCAGAAATACCAAGCCGAAACTCCTCCCTATAGAACAGCTCGGCTCACTCGAGCCTGAAACTAACCAAGCCGAAACTAGTTTAAAACCCTAAGGTTAATGGTCGATCAACATACAGTTTCGGCTCAGATGGTAGAATTTTCGAATGAGCCGAAACTAGAGGTAACGAATTTTTGTCAGCCGAACTGTTCTTCCCCAAATCAGTTGCAGAGAAGAAAAGAAGCAGTTTCGGCTCAGAAATTTTCAATTTTTTCTGGGCCGAAACAGTTCGGCTCAGACAAAATTGAAAATTTCTGAGCCGAAACTGCTTCTGTGTACAGAAAAAGTTCCATTTTTTTTTATTCTAACCATTTCTAACAATCAAAATCACAAAAATTACTAAGGGTATCTGTGAAATACCTTCCTAAACACATTCCAAGTTGTTTTTGTTGAGATACAATTCCATTGGGGGACTAATTCTTTCGATTGAGGTCCATGGTTTTCAACTTCAAAATGTAGATTTCTACTCATTTTTCTTGATTCTAATGTTTTGATTTTGTTATGATTCGATTGTTGCTACTAGTTTTGATTATCGCTACTAGTTTTCATTTGATTTAATTTGATTTTAAGGTTTATTGATTTTTGAGAAGTAGAGGAGAAGAAGATGAAGAGTGAGACGATTTTTTTTTTAAATGATTTGTATTTTTGAATTAGGTATATATTAGGTTATGTTAGGTGTTGGATTAAAATTAGGATAAGTGGGGGGTAATTTCGTAATGTCACAATCTTTGAGGGCAATTTAGACTTTACGCTTTTATTTGTCCCATTCAATTTGGCCAAAATTTTTTGGGTTGGGCCAAAAACACGATTCTTTATTAGATAACGAGGCAGAAATTCAACCTAACAAATACTTGTTGTCTCTTCTGAACTTAGAAAGCTTTGCAAAGTCGTTTTTTCTGACAGGTCGTTTAGTTCAAGTTTTTCATAATCTAGGAATCCAATTCCGGGAGAATCCATTTTCTGGAATTTGATTCCTGGGAATTGGATTCTGAATCCTTATTCTCATGTTTGGTTGGGGGAATTTGATTCCACTATAATCAAAATAAACCAAATCACTATAATACCCTTCCTCCCATTTCAAATTCAAATAACTACTACAACCAAAAGCAAATTCAAAAAGTTTAAAAAACCATAACATTCAAATTTAAAAATTTAAGAGATACTAGTTTAAAAGATACTAGTTTAAACAAGGATGAAGAAATAAGAAACAATTGTCATACAATGAACAGACCAGAACACATGATAAATGAAAGAACAAGAGCAATATAAACTCAAATACAATGGTATTTAAAAAAAATCCAGACATGGTTCTAGAGTCCCAAAAGTCTCGTTGAACCAGCAACAACAATCTTTAATTTTAACTCACTACAACGCCACGTCTGCGTCTATGTGCACACCAATTTTCCCACATTTCGTTGGCCAACTCCTTTCTCTTAGCATCCCAATAGTCCGAGGAATCAACATGGTCGATCATTTGAGTTTCTTGAGGAGAAATCAGATGGACAGGTCCATCTTCATAGTCATCTTCAGGTAGAAACTCATTCATAGGCATTTCCCTTCTTATAAGATTATGAATTAAACAACAAGCCATGATAATACGACAATGTACGAATAGAAATACACATAAAACAGAGTTGCAACATCCAATGCTTTCTGAACAAAAATAAGTGTGATTGACTGATCTGACTGTACAACTATATTCAGAATATAGTGCTCACAATTCTAGTATGTTCTCTAACATGTTACTAGGTTATGACAAAATCATTAGATACCATCAAGAACAAAACTATAAACCAGAATGGCAGAATCTTTAACCCTACTAGGTTATGACAAAATCAACATATCAAGTCAAAAACAAAGAAAAAAATTTGTTAACAATGTTCCATTCCAAAGCGATTGCTCTTACTTACAACGTCTGCCAGAACTTCTCCTGTGTGTGGAGATGGCACCACCATATATGCACGTGTTTTCTTATGTAATATACAATCGTCATCTATGTAATGACATGTTACACAACAATAACCATCACGTGTATGCTTAGATGTCCACATATCCGTTGTTAGACTGCATTTAGATGTCAATTTATCCAAATTATCTTGCAACTCATTTCTAAACTGAGTATATACTTTCATAACGTCTTCTCGATATGTATTTCTTCCAAGTAGCTTGGCAGCTGGGTTGAGAGACTTCACAAACTCTCGAAAATAGCAATGCTCAACCATACATAAAGGATAGTCATGCTTCGCAATCATTTTAACAATAAGTAATCAGCTAGCTTCTGGATCGTATTTCCAATTGGCTAACTTTGTAGCTTGGTTACCTGTTTTCATGGTAGTTAATTTTGCTTGTCCAGGTTGATTCTGAGGTCTCTTCTTGCAACTTCTTAGATGGTTCCTCAGGTGGGTGGTTCCAGAATTACTAGAAGCATCAAGTTTAGCATTACAATGCTTGCATATGGCTGTTTTGATAACCTCTATTTTACCATCCGGTAACTTCTTATTCTCAACTATCCTTTCAAACTCGAGCCAAACATCTGATCTTAATGCACGTATTCCTCCTATCACTTCATTATTCTCTGCTGCAGCAACCTCTATAGCACCACCTGCTTCATCAGCTCGAGGACGTTTGCTTGTTGATGGTGAAACTGCTTTGTCATTTGGCTGCAACCTTGTAACATTGTTTGGCTGTGGACTTGTACCAACAATATTCGATGCTAAATTTGGCATCGTTCTGCAATGAAAGTAATAATGAAACAATCAGCAGAATAAATTGGAATTAGGTGGTCATATGAAAAGACACAAAGCAACAGAGCAACAAAAACAAAAATACTTCTTGATTTCTGCTAATACATGGTAGGATTCATGCTACACATAATTGTATACATTTCCCACCGCCATATGAAAATAACCATACATCAAATTTTTGATTCACCAAAGTGATAAAGCATAACTATCATTTGTATTCCAGAATCCGCCATCAAATCTCATCTTGCTGCGGAGTGGAGTAGCGCGGAGTTCGTAATCTTCAAAGCTTATTAAGCTCCGATGAAGAAAAAAAATTCAACCATTGAGCTGCAAAAACCCATTTCTCGTACCAGTATTGCATTTTGGTTGTCAATTGGAACCTATTAGTAATACTGTGATAGTCAAAGGTCAAGTGTTGACCAAAAGTCAAGTCTGTCCTGTCGGTTGTCTGTAACCAACAGACTAGCTGTAATTTCCTTTATAAGCTGTTGCATTAATTGAGTCTGTAACGTCTATTGAGTTCTGTCTGAATAACAGAAAAGTTTCATCTTCTTTAGCTAAATTTGTCATGGTATCAGTTTTGTAACGATCCTGACCTAAAATTCTTTACCAAAAATCTTATGATTGAGCTTCAATATCAATTCAATAACCTTTTTAGCTTCCAATCTGTATAATAAGTTTTCAGAATTAGGGTAATATCAATTCAATAACCTTTTCCCCAAATTCATCTTCTGTTCTTGATTTTCAATTTCATGGTCAAGACTCGACGTGGTGATTATAGCAACAACAATAACAACAGTGATTTGATTTCAGCTACTGAAGATACATCCGAAAATACAGATCATCCCAACAACAATTATCAAGAAAATCAAGAATCGATGGCTAATTCCGCTGCACAACGGGGTAATTTGTCTTTACCAATTCAAAACATTGCAAATTTTGTTTCTATCAAATTAGATTCAAACAATTATCTCCTATGGAAAAATCAGATGAAGTTGATTTTAATTTCTACTGAATTGTTTGGATATGTTAATGGTGAAATTGAAGAACCGGCTGCACAAATTACAGTAGAAGATGCACAAATGGTTAATCCTGAATGGGTTACCTGGAGAAAGTATGATACCTTTGTTGCTAGTTATTTACAGGCTACTTTACTCCTAATGTTGTTGGTGATATGCTTGGTTATGAAACAGCTAGGGAAATATGGGTTGCTTTAGAACAAAGTTTTAGAACTCAATTTCTTGCTAGAAAGAATCAATTAAGGAGTCAACTTAGCAACATCAAGAAAGGTAATATGTCTATCACAGACTTTCTTCAGAGAATAAAGACTATTTCTGATGCTCTAGCTGCTATAGGACAAAGAGTGGATGCAAGTGATCTTATTATGCACATTACAGATGGTCTTGGAGATGAGTATGAATCTTTTGTGACTTCTTGTGAGAATAGAGATGTTCCTTAAACTTTTTCATAAATGAAGGCAAGACTGTTGGCTCATGAGCAAAAATTGGCCAAGAAGACTCAGATGAATAGTGTTGTTTTTGTTAGGACATTGTCCGGTCAAACCCACTAGCGTTGGTATGTCAAGCTAGTTGTCAGTTTTAGGTGTCAAAACACAATTCTTGATTTAGCCTACTCAAGGTTTACTTCGGGTTAGGGTAGAGGTAGTAGAGTTTAAAGTCGATCTCCACCCTTTGAAGATGAAGATGAAGAACACACGAAGACATCATCAAGGACTTCATCAACAAAGTTTAGTAAAGATTGAATTTTCCTTGAACTCTTGTTATTCTTATCTCTATCTATCGAAGTAATGAACTCACTATGTGGAACAATGCTTATGACGGTGAAATTACATCATTGTATATTAACCCGAGGAGATTTGGTCCATATGATCTTAGTGAGGGCAACCTTTGACCTTTGAGTAGGTCTCCATGTTATATTGAATGAAAATACGAATTCAACGCTTCAAGAATCACTTAATTCCGTTGTATAACGAAGAATTTATGAGTGATTTATTGAAACTGAAAAGCGTGGCTAAAAGCTGAATTCGGGAAAAGGAGTAAGGAAGCTTCTGGAATCTTCTGGAACTTTCTGGAACGCTTTTCAAAAGCGTTGGGGTTCGCGAACCGCCGCCTCGGGATTTACGATTAGGGTTTCATGTCGTGTTTCTGAGGTCCATCTTCACACCTGTGTTGTGGTCCGTTCTGATTAGAGTTTTGCTACAATTATCTTTTGTAGAATATCTTCTAATCAAGGGATAAGGTTATCCTTTCACAATTGTTATGAAACCAAAACTCTTAAATGAGGTAGTTATAATCTATCAAACTCTTGTTAGACAAACACTACTTGGTTTCTACAATAGAAAGGTGACTAGATTCATTGTGTGCAAGTTAAGTAACGGGGCGTGTTTACACGGTCACTAGCTAACTTGTTGCACAGGGAATCTTAGCTTTATCCTTAAGCAACCATCACTATAAATAAGCATACATGTAGCTTAACAAACCATCCCTGCTGGTGCGTGTGCTACATAAGGTTGTTCTCTGCTAATTCTGTTCTTCACGAACAAGGTGAGAATTACAAAATACTTTACTTAGGGATTGTAAAGCCAAGTTTAACTATCTTTCTTCTCTAGATAGTTTTGAACTTGTATCCAGGTAGACCATCATAATCCTTGTCTATTCTATGGTCCTTCTCTTCTGCAATAAGGCCATTCAAGGATTATAGGTTGTAAAACCAGGATTGATAGATACGATCTATATTGTACATCAACTTAGGTTGTTTTACATATAGGTTAGAGATTCTGCAAGATATCTCTAGGTTCTCTAGTTGTTCTTGTAAGAATACAATTAGGTCGTCACGGTTCTCGTGCAAACCCTAATTATGTGCTTTTGATACCTGACCTTGTGAACTGTTTCTCAAAGCACGAAACAAGTTTTCCAAAACCTTGATTATATCTAAATGGAAAATTGTTCTTTACGTATTCTCTGTCGAAAGACGGTTTGAGTACAAAAAGCCTTTAAAAGCGGTTAAAGTAACTCCTAGGCCTGTAAAGGACGTCAGCTGGGGGAATCAAGTGCGTAACGATCTGTGGGGGATCCAGAGACGTAAGGAGTACAACAGTAGCTGATTTTCTTGGAGGGTGGAATCGGTCTCTTCTACATTCCAATCCAAAGTCTGATAGTAGGTTAGTGCTTGTAGACAGTTAATACTGTGTGGTGTTCAAACGGAACGAGGTCCCGGGGTTTTTCTGCTGGATTGCAGTTTCCTCGTTAACAAAACTTCTGGTGTCTTGTGTGCTTTACCTTCCACATTTATATCTCTGATTATATATTAAAGCGACACAAGTCGTACGTTATTCATATCCTGACGTTGATTCCAAATCTTGAATAAAGATTTACAAAGACTTGTCTTTGTAGGAATTGATCACTTGTGATCACAACTCAGGCTATACAGATTTGGATATTGAAATTCAATTTGTCCATATCTGACCATAAGTCTCACGAGCCAAAACGAAAAGTTGGTAGTATTTCGGTACCCCTCCTTTTTCAGTTGGTATCAGAGCAGGTGAACACATTAAAGACGTAACTGCCTGTGTTTATCTAGGCTTGTGAGTTATGGAACAAAGCGTAAAACCTTGTAACGTACTATCTGGAGGCACTTTTACTGTTCATGTAGAAGTTGATTTTGTTAAAAGTTTTGAACCATATCTTAACGATAGTCTCTCTTTCCAATCAAAAACTGAACATGCCTTGATTGGATCTACTAGACAAGAGAATCTTGTTGATGAGTAGAGTCTAATGACTGGGAATTATGTCTTCAGAAAGCACTTGATGAAGATAATTTCGATTCAGACATTAAGGGAGAGAGGTTAAACGAGATCAAAGAAATCGTTAAGATTGTAACTCTTTTATTTGCGAAGAGAGAATCTAGCTCTGTTCTCTTTAACATTCTATCTCAGTGGTCTCAAGATTATATGAATGTGAGAACTTGCTACAAAAAACTTTTTATTGATTCTCGTTTTATCAAGAGTCAACTAAAAGATTGTTGCAAAGAGTTGTGTTTGCAAGAACATAAAAGAGTTAATCTTCGCAATAAGTTCAGTGAGTTGAGTAAAGAGGTCAATGCATCTGATGCCGAGCTTGTCACTCGAATAAAGTGTTTAGAAGAAAATGAAAGCACTTTTCTCACTAGGGAAAAACGTCTGAAAACTGATTTGGCTAATGCTCTTGCCGAAATCAAGACGTTGAAAGAGTTGAACAATAGCTCAAACAAATTAACCTCAATGTTAGGAGCGAGTAAAAATCATCGTGATACACGAGGTTTGGGCTATAAAGGAATAGACGCTCCAAGTAATAACAAAGAGGTGAAATTTGTCAAGGCTAAGGATTCTTCTCAACCTAAGGCTACCACTGATCCTCAAGGTGACCTACCTCCAAAACAAGTCAAGGAGAAGAAGGGCAAGATTTATCAAGCTCCAAAGAAACCACATGCACATCCATGTAACAACGAGCATCCCACTCCTTTTGTTACTAAAAATTGTCTTTGAAAAAGGAGGGGTACCGAAATACTACCAACTTTTCGTTTTGGCTCGTGAGTCTTAAGGTTTAAGTCTGGACGATCTCAAAAATCAATATCCAAACTTATAACTGGAGTTGTTAAACCTCGACGAAGAGTACTTCAGAGTCAACTCGACAGTTATGCAATAACGTACTACTTGGTGCTTTAATTATATAATCAGAGATATAATGCGGAAAGTAAAAGCACACAAGACACCAGAGATTTTTTTAACGAGGAAACTGCCTTGCAGAAAAACCTCGGGACTTCGTCCAGATTGAACACCGCCCAGTACAAACTGACTACAAACACTAGCCTACTATAAGACTTCGGTCTGGGATGTAACAGAGACCAACTCAAGCCCTCCAAGCGAATTGGCTACTGTCGCCTTCCTTACGTCTCTAGACCCCCTACAGATCGTCATGCACTTGATTCCCCCAGCTGACGTCCTTTACAGGCCTAGGAGTTGCTTTGACCGATGCCAAAGGCTTGTGTCAGCAATACTGGCTTTTCAACCAAACTGTTGACGTATGGTGTAACTGTCCTCTATCAGTTTACCACACACAAGATGACTTCCTTCGGATTGTTAAATCCAGGTCATACGGAAATCTACTTCACAAATCGGGGCTGACACGCAAACCAAGTAAGTAATGCCCAATCTGTATCTACCTCAGTTATACACGAAGAATCACTTAAGAAACTTGTATAACTTGAGCTAACTAGGTCTTACAACACCGAGTGCAGCCGTGCGTTGCTACCTTTCCAACCTTGTTGAGTAACGTATCAGTTCTTGAATAGCCGTATATCAGAAGATACGGACTTTAGAATAGACAATAACGTGATCAGGTTACCAAGGTTACAGGTTAATCCGATTTCAACCAAAGATGGTTTCAATCTCCTACCCGTGCTTCCTAACTCTCAAGAGAAGTCTTTATAGTCGTAGGGAGTTCCCAGAGGAGCTGCAACCTATAGAGGATGACTATACCACAACAAGCGTTCACCGAAGTGAAAAGAGTTTACGTTATCTTCCCTAAGGACCTTCACGTATGCTTGATGCTTGCGGTATTTGTCCATAGACACCTCTATTTATAACACTCAATAAGATAGGTTGCTTTGGAATAAATCAAGCAATTACTTGTCCCACAAGTTAAGGAAACCCTAAATTTGATAACCAAGTAATAGAGATTAATCTCAATTGGAATTCTTTTTATCATTATCTGCCAAGTGTTTTGTTAGCTCATAAACACTTCATGATAGAAATCCAACAGACCAGAGATAATCTTATTATATTGACTTATTGAGGATCGTTAGATGGAACACAAAAGATATTATGTTATACACAAGTCCATCTAAGAGATAAATGAGTTTGGAATTTGACTCAGAGTGAAATTCTAAGAGAATCTTCACTAAATCCGACACCAACAAGATGACTACCGTCAGGTTCACGTACTGGTACGCGAAATAAATAGCCATCTCGAACTCAGGAGAATTATGAGTTTCTGGTACGCAAACCGGTTCGTGAACCGTGCGCCTGTCAGATTTCGTCAAATCTGGATTCCGCTGGAAGTACTGGGCTGAGCCAGAACTTAGACGTGTGTACGTCCTCAGCTGTGATCCATGGACTCTTTGCTCAAGAGTACTCCTTTAGATTCATCCATATCCAACTAACAGTTTGCAAGCAAACAATTGCAATGGACACATGGCATCGAATCTATCTCATTCATTCTTGTTGTTAGGGCATTGTCCGGTCAAACCCACTAGCGTTGGTATGT
>JAJJMA010204577.1:0-12866 GCA_023529015.1 Papaver nudicaule | reverse complement strand
TACAAGAATTTTGTGACTTTAAAAGCCTTTAATCGGGTACTAAATGTATATGTAGATATTGATTGATATGTTTTAAATTTCTAGGAAAAGAAACCATAATCGGCGTATGTGGGTAGTTCTGTGTACCGATTATTCTACAGAACCAAGAACATGAACTAGAATCGAAGAATAATAAATAAATAAATCTTGTTTTCATGTTTCTAAATATGATTTAAAATAAATCATAATAATTTTGTTTTGATGTTTCTAGATATGAATTAAGACTAGTTAATCTTATTTTGCAACTAACACAACTGATTAACCACTAACTAGAAGGGGCATAATAGTCTGATTTAGCGAATGGGTTTTGATTTTGCTTCAAAATAACTCTATTTTAACTTAGTCAACGGGCCTACAAAAACGCGTAGGTCCTAAAACAACTAGGTTTATTAACTCTATACAAGGAAAATAGGGAAACAAATATAAAATTTATAGCAAGATATTTGATGGGAAATAAAACTTGGAAGATGGACACATTCCCAGCCATCAAACTTTTTCTTTGGTAGTGTTCTCGTGGGATTCTTCCAACCAGTGGAAAAATCTTCAGCATCCTTAACTATACTGATCTAGTGTTGCAAGATTTGTAATAATGGAAATGAGGCATTACTTGTTTGTTTATGGATTGTCCCACAATTCAATATGTCTACTCTCTCCTTAACATTCAAATGTTTAGAGCATCTCCAACAGGAGGATGTGCTCTTCCTAATTTTCAGGCCACATTGGATTTTTTTTTGTTTTAGAGAAAAATCCTCTCCAACGGGAATGTGATAAGTGATTATGAGGGTGACATGGCGGACGGTTTTCTTGACATCCTCTACTCCATCCGCTGGTTTTAGAGGTTTGCTATGAGGATGTGAGAAGTTACGTGTCATTAATCCCCTCAAAATTAAATATTTTGTAACCGTTTTACCCAATAAAATTTATACACCTATCTACAAATGTTACTTCCATAACACACGGTTGGAGAAGAATTTTTATATCTTCCTTGAATTAAGGAAATATTGTGTTTTCATTGCTACACAATGTCTTGAAACAACTTCCTTGATTCTAGCACGTCCCATCTCCGTTGGAGATGCTCTTAGGTTTGGAAATAACATTGATTTCCATGTTTGGTGGCACTCTTGGTTAACAGGTCATGGTATCACAAGGAATTAGTCGACTATTTTCGCCTGCACTGCTGGTTTATATGGAAAATTGTATGTGAGCTCATCTTCAAACAGTCTCCTATGGATGCCAGTATGATTATGAAAATTGTTAAGCATTTCATATGTGCTTATGACAGAGTTACTTACGATCAGAGGCACATCCTCAATAAAATGTACTTTCATAGAAACAATAGCATTTATGAAAACACTATTGAGTACAATATTCAGAGGAAATTTGGTTTCACCATTATAATTTGCAATTTGCAATGAACTTGGTTGACGTTGATGTTACATTAGTCTACTTACTATGTATTTCGCAGGTAGATGTGCTGGAGCAAGAGGTCACTCTAATTGTCAAAATGGTATCAGATCAGGAACTGGAGCGGAGCTAGCTTTCAAATGGGCCAAAGAGGTCGGTGCTGCTAATATGATATTTGAAGATGAAGACAACATCACCCTAGGAATTCTGAAGACTAAATATGAAGTTACTGTTCAAGAAAAATTCCCCCTTAGTGACAGTTTGAGACACGATCTGGTGATAACTATAATCCAATAAAATTTGTTATGGCCGTTGAGAATCATCGATAGACAGAATAATATGGTAGCCTATAACCTGGCCATGGTCCGCAAGAGGTCTGTAAGTACCTCAATTTTGGATTGCCACCAACTGAACTAAAGTACCATTTTTAATTTTCTTGAGGGAGATGATCTAAGACCTAATTTTGTTCAAAACACCAGTAGGATAAGTAACTCTGAAACGATGATAACACAACACATGTCTTCTTTGATGTTGCGTTTGATAAGAACTCTAACAGATTTGCTTATGGATGTATAATGGTTAGTCATCCAAGTTATGTTGATAACTTTGCAGGAGGGACTAGATGGTGTACTAGTGTAGAGGAGGCAAAATCAAGGGCTTGCAGAACAACAACAAGATGGACCAGAGAACATGTAGTGGACAGCAGTGGCGGAGCCACATACAACTTTGGGGTGGCCATTGCCACCCCAATTTTTTTTGCGATTATGTAGTAATCCAGCTAGTAGCTTTTATCCGATTTTTCTAAGTATATGGCTCCTCCAACATTTAAATCTTGGCTCCGCCACTGGTGGATAGAGTAGTTTTCTTGAATAAATTTTGAATGTGGTCAGAAGTATGAAGAAGAACAATTTTTACAACAGAATGGAGATGCAAAATTTTTCTAAAGGAAGCTAAAAACATTTGCAACTCTTTCTCTAATTCTTCATTTTGCTTTATTCAGAGGGATTGTAATAACATGGCGGAGTTTTTAAACAAGTATGTAAATATTGGTCATAACTTTGTTAACCTCCCTAAATTTGGCCCCATGAAAATAAATTAGAATAAGTTAAAATAGGGACATTTTAACACCCACCCCTTAACCAAAAAAAATCGTTAGATACAATGATTAAAATAAGTAGATTATGTTTTAAAAAAAAATATTATCAATAACAACAACCGATTGTAATAAGTTAGGAGAGTTATAGTTTCATCATAGTTCAAAACAAATTTCAAATAAGAAAAAAATCCCAAAACATAATCGGTCGTTAACTGTATGAAAATTAACCGATTTTAATAAATTAATCGATACAATCGGTGTTTCAATTCAACCCCAAAAACCGATTATAATAAAGAAATAGAATCGGCCATTACATGGTGTTTCAGCAACCGATTGTATTCACAATCGGCCAATATATATTGCCTTAAGTGCCGATTGAAAACTCAATTGACCGATTTCATATGAACAAATACTTCTGCTAAATCAAGAACAATCGGTGTTTAAGTTGCAACACAAAAAACGATTCATCGCGAAGAAATATAATTCTGCTGAATTAAGAACAATCGGTGTTAAAATTGCAACACAAAAATCGATTCATCATGAACATAAATTTCTGATGAATTAACAACTACTGAGAAGGAACACAAATGTCATCATATAATCTAATATCCTGAATCCCATAATGGGTATCAAAATTCAAGCTAAGATAATGAGCCATAATAGACATGTTTGTCCCAGACCAGGAATGTTGAGAACCATTTCTATTACATATCAAAGCTAAATTAAGAGCTATAGAGTTTGCTTCCTTACTGATAAGAGACAGATTGCCAAGAACAAAAAGGGTCTTCTGAATATGCTTAGTTACATCATCCTGATGAGAATTCCATTGATAACTTTTCCTATGTTTTTCTTGAACAATCTTGTCATAATAACCATTGATTTGGGACAATCCGGATGAGAATTCCATTGATTTGGGACAAAATTTATGTTGAATCCTATTTACCGATTTCAATACCCGGTATATTTAACTTGTTTCAATTTGAAATTGAGATATGAGATCCCCAATTTCTAAAAAATCTAAAATTAGGGTTCAACATAAATCCACAAACTATGACAACAATTTAATTGAATTGAGTATTTTTTTGACATGGGTTTGAATTTGATGTTATTTTGATGGAGGTGTGTGCTGAGGGAGTAACAAAAGAAGAAATTAGGGGGAGGAGAAGCAGGGGACGAAGGAAGAACATGAAAAATTAGAGGACGAAGAGAAAAAAAGAAATAAAATGACTCAATATAATCTGAATTTCGTTAATCGATTGTTGAGGAAGACGAGATATAGAAGAACAAGAAGACGCAAAAGAAGAAGAATAAGAAGACGCAGAAGAAGAAGAAGGAAAAAAAAGATTTTTTCCAAGGAAAAAGAAGTGAATCGGTAGATAGGTTTTAAATTAAAAAAAAAAAGAAGACATCCCATAACACTCTTTGATGGATGGGTTTAAATTTCATGAGGTCAAATACTCACTCATGGGGCAAAATTTAACTAGTACACCGCTGCCACGGTGGGGAGGGCCGACCAAAGATTTAGAAGTGTATGTGGCGATGGTGGTGGAATGTGGCGGTGGCGAAATGTGGTGGTGGCGGTGGTGGAATGTGGTGGTGGCGAAATGTGATGGTGGTGGTTGCAGAATGTTGTTGTGGCGGTGGCGGAATGTGACAGTGGTGGTGGTTGGTGGCGGTGGTGGAATGTGGCGGTGACGGAATGTTAATGTGGCGGTGGAAGAATGTAGTGGCTGTGGAGGAATGTTGCGGTGGCGATGGTTAGTGGCGGTTGTTGGTAGTGGTGGTGGAATATAGTGGATGTGGCGGTTGTGGAATGTGGTGGTGGCGGTGGTGGAATGTGTTGGTGGTGGATGTATTAGTGGTGGTATTGGTTGTGTAATAGAGAGGGGTATAATTAGTAAAAAAGATAGGAAATGGTGATTATCAAATTGACCAATTTTGTTACTCTACATTTTACAAAAAAAGTGATGCGCTGTTTTTGGCACTTCACGTTTTTTGTTGGCACTTCAAAACAATAAAATCATCCAAATGTAGTTATAAGGGATGTCTAAATATGTATGAAAAGTCTAAGTTACCCTTACAGATTAAAATACCCCTAAATCTTAACTAATAACCCTAGTTTTATAACCCTAATCCTAAAACAAAAACTAAAACTAATTAACCTTATCCTCTACCCATATATCCCTCTCCTTCTTCTTCTCCTAAAACAAAAACCACTTTTACACTCGTGAGATTGAGGCGTCCACTAATTTGGCCTCTATTCAGTCTAAAGACCCCAATACGCGTCTCATGTACTAATTCTGAACAAACCCCATGTTTTTAATCATGTTTTCATTGTTTTTTTAGGTTAGAATCATCGATTTGGGGCTGTTTTTTTCCCCTCAGTTAGTTTTACGGTTTGGATTTCATACTGAATTGAGGCGTAAACACGTTTTTACGGCTTGTGATTCTTCATGAAATAAGGCGTAAAATTGTTTACGCCTTGCAACCAAGCCGTAAAAGATGCCCTAGTTTTGCCCTAGAATGTTTTACGCCTACCAAACCAAGGCGTAAACATTTTGGAATGTGCTCACAAAAATGTGAACCGTAAACATCAAAACCAAGTCGTAATGTTAATGTCAATTTCTTTTGTGTTTCATTGTGTTAATATCTTAGGTTAGATGTGAATATATCTCATTATGTTTCCATCTTTCAGGATCATAAGAATGCCACACGTCTTCTTAGGCGCCAAACAAATTATTTTAATATGAGGAAATGGGATTTTGAAAAGGAATGTGAGGGGGTGAAAATTTTTGTTAAAGCTTCTGGTTTATATGGTGTTGTAAAGAATTCGGTTGTGAACTATGACGTAGAGACAGTTTCGGCATTCCGCGAGACGTATTATGCGGAATGAGACACCATGTTGTTTACATTCGGGGAGATGGCGATCATTCCCGACGATGCTAAACAGGTTCTAGAACTCTCAATTGACGGGAAGTACAGCGATGGGTACACCATGAGACTCGATTTTACCAAGATTGATGAATTTTGCAAGAACTTGTTTAATTGGACTCCTTCGGAAATTGACTATTTCTTCATGAAGGATCCAAAAAACAAAAAAAAAAGGAAGAGGGAGATCAACCTTGTGAAATTGAGGAAAAGGTATAAAGGAACCCTTGCAAAAGAAAAAGAGAAAGGGGGCCTTTGGATGAGAAGGAAGTCAAAGCTTCGACAGCGGCTTATCTGTTATACGTCTTAGCCATTTGTATATTTCCCTCTTCTGCCGGGAACAGGGTGAATGCGAACTTCTTGCAGCTATTGGATCCTTTGGATGGAATAACAAAGTATTCGTGGGGTACCACAGTTGTCTCACACCTAAACACCGAGCTCAGAAGGGCATCAAGAAGCCACACCTCCCAACTCAATGGCAACACATCTCTATTGCAGGTAATTAAGCATTTTATTGTTTCCCTTAAGTGTCAAATACTAGATAACATCATCGATTTATATATACATATGTTTCATTGATGTTTGCATAGGTATGGATATATGAACATTTTCCGATATTGATGGAAGGCCATGGGCATTAGAAAATCAACGCCAAGTGGAAACCGGGAATGCCGAGAGGGCACAAGTATATCTTCACTGGGGATCAAGACAGGGGCAAGAAAGGTTGGCTTCTAACGGTCCGAGAGAGGTTGGACAACATAAAGGTAAGTGATGTAGTCTTTGACCCCTACAGAGAGGATAGAGAGAAGGGTTTCATTGAACCAAGGGAGACAATGTATAAATACGGTCCGAGTTATCATCTCTTAGTGTGTTTTTACACAGACTCAACAAAGTCGTAATGTGTTGCTTGACGATTTCATATATATCGTCATAGTTTTGACATATTGCTTGAGGATTGTTCGCCCTGGGATTCAATAGTTCTTGTATTCCCCTTAATTCAACACAAGAAAATGGCATTTTAGAAAGCATACCTCATTGTCTTCATCTGTGGATTCATCATGTGAGTGTTTTTGGTCTTCTTTTCTCTCCATAGGATCTTCATAAGCAAGAGCTTTTAATTTGTTCTTCATCATTTAAACTTTTTGGATCATGTAACATCATCGTTTTCATTTCATCCGTGTTGAGACTAGATTGATGTTGATCTCTACTGTTTGAAGTTTCACCCACATCGATTTGAGTTCCCAAATCACCCATTTTTGATGAAGACTCTCTTTTTTCCCTCCCTCAAAACCTCTCCTTCTTTTTCTTCACCTCCCTCTCTCTCTCTCAACAATAATAATCATACAAATTTTTTATCCTAAACATAATCATATATCACTAATTCCCCTCCAAAATTTTGATAATCAAATTGAGTTAACAACTAATCATATCATTAATCTCTACTAATCAAGGGTTGTTTTGTATTTGAAAAAATATATTTCATATGGGATGACCTTTTTACTTCATTATAACCCTATTTTGGCATTTAGTGTTCGCCCTTATTAAAAAAGGTCTCGCCCTTAAAATAACCAAGTTTTTCAAATACCTGGCATTTTAAAAGAAAATATCAAACCAGACAAAATGGAGCCGGGTACGGCTCGCCTTCCCACAACTTGCAGAGTCCCATTTTTTAAAGGCATATTAGCACATTAGTGGATATTGTATCATCTTTCGACTTATATTGTAATCTTCTTTCGATTGCCTCAGTAGGTCGTGACAAGCAGGTTGTTCTTGGGACTCGATTTGGTGTTAAACAATTAAGTTTTGTGTTCTTCCCATTTCAATGTATGTTGGGAGTTCTCAATTGTTCGACTCTAACTGACCACAAACACACATAGATATCGTATAGAGATATATATGTGAATGCATAAATCTATTTGTTTAGATCACGCACTCACAATCAATATCGCAGTATACAAGTGAGTACGACACAATAATGATATCAGGAGATATAAATTTGAAGAATACCAATGCGGATTTGCTCTAACAGCATGAAATAAACAGTGGTAAACATGTTGTTATTTGCTTTAGTTAATTAGATCTATTCGTCAGATTAATGGCTCATATAATCGTTATCGCATTAAATGCCTGAATGCTGAATAATCATGCTTTGAGTGATATAAAGACGTATATAATAAGGTATAACACAGAAACATTGCTAAACTGAGGTAATCATGATTCATAATGCATAAGCTAACCATTCCAATAAAGTAATTAAATCCTCTCAACTCTTATATGAGCATCATTGAAGTGATATAAGTTGCTTTCAAGTGATTAATCTGATTTACAAGTGTATGATCAATGCTTTAGTTACTCCTAGAATACGATGAGTTCATAATAAGGCACTCTCTCTCCTATCCTAGATATTTGCTGATTTTGGTCGACCCCTTTCTCTTTGGAAGGGGTCTTGTATTTATAGAAATCTCACAGAAGTCACTATTCCTTTTGAATGATCCCGCACGACCTTCTTGAATGCGTCTTCCTTTAGTTGAGGTGCTTCTTTATTTCCGCACGGCTTAGCTTATGCGTCTTCCTAGCCTTTTGAATGATCTTGCCACGTGTTCGGTGACAAATGTGCTATTATAATATCAAAGCAAACAAGCAAGAACAATTAACGAGCAAATATATATCGTATTAGCATCCTTAACTATACTGATCTAGTGTTGCAAGAGTTGTAATAGTGGAAATGAGGCATTACTTGTTTATTTATGGATTGGCCCACATCTCAATATGTCTACTCTTTCCTTAACATTTAAATTTTTAGGTTTGGAAATAACATTGATTTCCATACTGGTGGCACTCTTGGTTAACAGGTCCTGAAATCACAAGGAATTAGTCGACTATTTTGGCCTGCACTTGTTGGTTTATGTGGAAAGTCATATGTGATCTCATCTTCAAACAGTCTCCTACGGATGCCAGTATGATTGTGAAAACCATTAAGCATTTCATATGTGCTTATGACAGAGTTACTTACAATCAGAGGCATATCCTCAATAAAGTGTACTTTCAGAGAAACAATAACATTTATGAAAACGCTATTGAGTACAACATTCAGAGGAATTTTGGTTTCACCATTAAAATTTGCAATTTGCAAAGAACTTGGTTGACGTTGATGTTACATTAGTCTACTTATTATGTATTTCGCAGGTAGATATGCTGGAGCAAGAGGTTACTCTAATTGTCAAAATGGTATCAGATCAGGAACTGGAGCGGAGCTAGCTTTCAAATGGGCCAAAGAGGTCGGTGCTGCTAATATGATAGTTTTAGTTGAAGACAACATCACCTTGGGGATTCTGAAGACTAAATATGAAGCTATTGTTCAAGAAAAAAAATCCCCCCTTAGTTGACAGTTTGAGACATGATCCCGGTGATAACTATAATCCAATAAAATTTGTTATGGTCGTTGAAAATCATCGATAGACAAAATAATATGGTAGCCTATAACCTGGCCATGGTCTTCAAGAGGTCTGTAAGTACCTCAATTTTGGATTGCCACCAACCGAACTGAAGTACATTTTTAATTGTCTTGAGGGAGCTGATTCAAGTCCTAATTTTGTTCAAAACACCAGTAGGATAGGTAACTCTGAAACGATGATAACACAACACATGTCTTCTTTGATGTTGCTTTTGATAAGAACTCTAACAGATTTGCTTATGGATGTATAATGTTTAATAATCCAGGTTATGTTGATAACTTTGCAGGAGGGACTGGATGGTGTACTAGTGCAGAGGAGGCAGAATCAAGGGCTCGCAGAACAACAACAAGATGGACCAGAGAACATGTAGTGGACAAAGTAGTTTTCTTGAATAAAACTTTGAATGTGGTCAGAAGTATGAAGAAGAACAATTTTTCAACAGAATGGAGATGCGAAATTTTTCTAAAAAAAGCTAAAAACATTTGCAACTGTTTCTCTAATTCTTCATTTTGCTTTATTCAGAGGGATTGTAATAACATGGCGGAGTTTTTAAACAATTATGTGAATATTGGTCAAAACTCTGTTAAATGGGATAGCCAAAGGAAAACAATATGGCTAGACAAAAATGCAAATAATTCCCCTTAAATGAATTCCCTTGTGGCATAAAAAAAAAAAAAAAGAAAAAGAAAAATACGTACCGTGTAAGTCCCGCGTTAACACAAACAAGAAGATTTTTGAACTCAACCAGCATTCTATCCTTGAATTTATGGCATACTCTTTCACATGGGATTTTCGCTTTTCATTGAAATACAGCTCAGGTGTGGGGTTCAGCCGTTCACGCATTCAATTAGCTAGTTGCACCAAAATTCAAGTGCCATATGGTCACAAGCTGTACTTGTGCTTTCTTTTTTGACTTTCTCTCGCGTCATTATGTAATAATGTAAGATTGAGGGCAGAAGTTTAGGCGTTGTGCCAATGTTTTCTTCTTATTGACCTTTCTCTTTTCTTTTTTTTTTCCCATGATGACTAGCTAGGTTGCAGCCGAAGGCATTTTTGAACACGCGGCGGGCGATCAAATTTGAACTAGCAGGGGGAGGGTCATTGGATCAGAGAATCCAATTGTGGAGATGGTTTTGAGATTTTCACTTCAAAAATCACTTTAAAGGCAAAATGAATTTCCCTAAAAAAAATCACCACCACCATTGGATCTTTGATCCAACGGCCCTCCACTGCTAGTTCATTTTCGCTCGGGCGCTGGGCGCTCTAAAAGTTTTTCGCGGCAGCCTGTATACATCTTCATTATCATGGAAGGAATTAATGATGTGTTGACAGAGCAGTGTCGTGAACTCGTGATGCATACAGAGAGACCCACGTTTAGTGAGACAAGAGGGGTTAGGTTACGTATTACTCCCTCCGTCCCACATTACTTGAGCTATCTCAATTTTGCACAATTTTTAAGGCAAGAAGAAGGGAGAGTTATATTTTACTATATTTTCTAATTATACCCTTACAAATAACAAAATAGTAAAATTTAGAAGTGACATATCTCTCAAATTATACCACGTATATTTGTATATTTGGTATCGTTGGAAATGATTTTAAAACACCTACGTAACGAGTATCAACACGATTATGAAATTATATGTATTTCTTATACTAAGTTTTAACCACAATAATCAACTAAAAGGGTAATTTTAGAAATATGACTTTTATATTTGAAATAGCTCAAGTAATGTGGGACAAGATTTTAAAGCAAGTAGCTCAAGTAATATGGGACGGAGGGAGTATGTCTTGTCTTAAAGATTGAGTGTTGAATATGGTCCTCTCCTCTCTTCTTCTTTTCGGTCGGATTTTCTTTTCTTAAATCTTTTTCATTTTATTTTAAACTAGTATTTTACCCGTGCCATAATGGCACGGAGATGGATGCTAAATGTAAGTTCAATAAAAAATCAACTCCTGCCTAATTATAAGCTTCCATTAAATTATAGAATTTGCAATGCAGTAGGTAACGGTACATTCTCTTTGATCTCTCAATGATCTATAAATTAAATTATAGAATTTTCTCCCACCAATGGCACGGGATGAATATTTCTCTTTAGAGTCTGTAAAGGAAACCTATGACAGAATATTATAGAGGCTGCGAAAGCTTAGAAGCTACCATATTGAAAACATTTCATGCACAGGGTTCACATGGACTTCTGACATTCAAATTAGCATGGAAACAAAATGATCAACATCAGCTTTTAGCATTTACACAACTTTATCGGTATTATCGAAGATTATGGATCTGAAAATTCTTCTCCATAGATTACTTTCCACCATCCATTACTAACAGCTTAAAATCGTAAAAGCACCTAAAATAAGACTTTGATATCCATTACATGTTACCTTTCTCTTCTGTACTCTCTATTCTTTGTGATTTTAGTTAAGGCTGCTTTTTGGCAGCATGAGTCTCGACCTCGCCACCAGCTTTGCTTACTTGGGACTCTTTCTTTGAACCAAAGAAGAATTCCTTCACGGAACTTTGAGCTGATAGTATTTTGTTCTTGATCTGAAATCACAAACTTAGGGCATTAGGTTCATTCCTGTTACTGGCTATAAATATGTGTTTGTAGCTACGCATTCATGCGCATATGAATTGAAAACAACTGCTAAGAATGGGATTCAAGTTAAAGTTTGTACAAATGCAGTCAAAATTGCATTAAGCAAGAGGCAATATCCTGGCATTCAACAGATGTTCATTCCACAATATGCTGGCATTCAACAGATGTTCATTCCAAATTCTTCTCCATATATTACTTCATCTCTTTCCTTTTCAGCAAATTTTCAATTGCAATGCAAAAATGACTTCTATCCTACGTACAGCAATACAACTCTATGTTTGACAGCGGAACGAAGATAGAAAAGCAACACAATGCTCACCGCGAATTTTACAGTTCCAAGTTTGAGTTTCTCCCTTCTTTATGTACATAAACCCATTGACATTAATGATTCTTGCTGCACTTAATCTAGCAATCACACCAGAAAGGTTAGAGAAACAACTTTGTAGTCACTGAGAAACTTTATCACACATTTCACCCCCTAAAATCAAACAAAGTAGAAGACAACTTTGTAGTCACTAAGTAATACGTACCCATCATCTCAGCAATAAGTTTCTTCTCTTGAGATTGTGACCCTTGTCTATCCCTCTCAATTTCTCTTTTCTTCTGCAGAAGCTCTAAACGAACCCCAAAATTGCATCCTAAAATCAGTCCAAACACAAACAATCAAATAAAATTAAGTTGAAAATCCTAATTACAAATTCTCAAAGTATCGGAATAACATTAAAATTAAGATTGCTCAATATCAGTACAAACACAATCGAATTCAAAACCCGGCAATCTAAATAGCAGAACACAATACAATCAAAGCTATCCAAAATCCTAAAATCATTACTGTATCATCTCTATGTTTACCTGTAGATGAGAGATTTGTCATGAGTTCTGAAATTACGTAATTAAAACCTATTCCTAAAGATCCCAAACCGAAATTTAACCAATTCCAATAAATGACCTAATTCAGAAAAAGAAAGAAGTGGTACTATTTGAGAATCAAACGTACCTCAGCCACTGAATGTGAGGATTTTGAACAATAAAATCGACTACGGACGATTAATTACGTTGGATGAGTATTGATTTTAGGGTTTGAGTTTGATTTCGTGACAACTGAGTTGGTGAATTAGGGTTTGGTGGTTGCGATTCTAGGAGAGGATTTCAGAGAGAAATCAAATCATCAAGTTTGATTTCGCGACAATTTTATGAGTTAGGTGGATTAGGGTCTGGTTTTTACGATTTTAGGAGAATTCAGAGAGAAACCAAAGTCCAATCGATGATTTGTGTTTGGGTTTTTCCTTCCGAACTTCGGTTAACCTATTTGCCCCTCTTGTTTAACAATATTACGATAAT
>JAJJMA010204528.1:0-18413 GCA_023529015.1 Papaver nudicaule | reverse complement strand
ATTCGACAAATTAACTCTGATAGCAAAAACAACATTCAGTCTTTAAACATCACTCACATCTCAGTGCTGAATAAACATATCAACGTACCATCTTTACTATGCAAATTCATACATAAACAAACATCGTGCGTACATTCTAACACATCCAATATACTACATTGTGCTAAAATCAAACAATCCCCATAAATGTTAATAATTTTGCAACACCATAACCAGTTCAACTATCCACAAAAGGCATTAATCCCTTTATAACTACAGTAGGATCCACTAGTAAAAACTAAAAATTGTACAAAAATCACAGTCAGTACTTTATTATTGATTGTCCTCTCAAAACCCTAACAAATTGATTTTCAAAGCACCCAGTTTCACAAGATCACTTTTAGATCTATTATACCAAACAATCACAGCTAAAAACCACAATTTACAGAAAAAACCTACGCCCAAAATCCATAAAAAAAAAAACCTTATAAATTCTAACTAAGAAAACCCAGATTCAGACTACAAATCAAATCGATAAAATGAAATCAAAGTAGATGACAAATCAAACTGAATTAGAATACCTTTACAGTGATGATAATGAAATGAAATTTTACCTTCGTGAAGAGAATCGAAGAGAGTCAGAAATGGCGAGAGAGAGAGGGAGAGAGGGGGAAACAACTCTCGTCACTCACAGATTGGTGAAATGGTGGTATTTTAATTGGACTTCGCTAGTTTTATCTTGCGAGTCGGATGGGGGTGCACGTATAAGTCCCGGAGATGGCAATACGTCGGGTTTCGATTAGATATGGCACGGTAGGACTAGCCGTGGCCCGTGAGGGGTGCAACAAGTCTTACGATCTGGGTCCGAGTTATTGGATTTGAATTTTCTTTTCTTTTCTTTTCTTTTATTAATATGGAAGGTTCCAGGTTCGAGTCACCGATGGTGCAATACTGAAGAATTTGACATGGAAGGTAGAGTTAACTTGTCCCCCTTGTGACATAATCAGCCCCCCATCCAGCTTCGGCTTTCTTGGTTGGTTCCTCATGAGGCTCGCTGGTAGGCTAGCACGGCAACCTGTTTATCTACTGTAGTGGGGTCCACAATCTGTGTAAATCGAACTCAATAATATGTAAGATAAATTTTAAAAATAAATAAATGAAGTACTTCGTTATAACTTCTTGTTATTGGATTTTATTATATTATGGTTTGTGTAGTTAGTCGAGCGGCTATACATGCCATCTTCGTCCGAGTTTGATATGGGGAATAAACAAATCGAGAGGAGAATCGTGGCCTTTAATATTGATATCATCAGTGAAAAGACGAGGGTATCGAGTACACCACCAATTTATTTTAGGCAACCTATAAGTCAAACCTTGAACGGTTCCTGTAATCAAGAACTCAAGAACAAGATCTCTTTCGTAACTGATTGAATCACACAACGGGAATCAATACAAGATAAAGAAAAACAGTGTCAACAACCGAGTACGATACTTTAATTATAAATGAAAGTCAAATATAATGCGGAAATAAAGTGAAGTACACACAAGAATTTTGTTAACGAGGAAACTACTAACTCATAGAAAAATCCCGGGACCTAGTCCAGTTTGAATACTCTTAAGAATTAAACAGCCAACACACCTACTCTCAGACTTCGGACTAGTTGGTGTAAACAATATGACCCTAATACGTACTATTAGTCACAAAGATTTCCCCTCAGTATTCCTGCGCCTCCAACCACAGCAAGGTGATCACGCACATGTACTCCCTTAGAGAAACAACCTTTACTGTCGTCCCTAAGAGTTGCTCAGTCCTTCGTGAAGACTATCGCTACCCGACCTCCAATCGGACGACTACAACCTTTACGAACAACAATCAAATAACGGCAGGTCAAACCACTAAATGATATTCTTGGTAACTTAACAGATATTTCAGCGAAGTCGTTTTACACCAAGAGCGAGGCTATTTAAGTTTACTTGGTTAATAAACCCCTCGAGATATCAAACAAGGTTTTGAAACCAAACTCCTGCAAGAGCAACCTTGTCGTCCCAGTTGGAATCAAGAAATAATGGATGTGTACAGTATGATATGACCTTGAAGAACAAAGTACCTGCAAAACAACAATCCAAAATAACGATCTTGATTATACTCAATATCTATTAGTTAGGCACACAAACCGAAAGCGGCTTGCTGTTAAATCCAGGTCAATAGATAAAGAGATGTTTTAATCACTACGATCTTGAGTGGCCTTATATCAGAAGAGAATGACCTTAGAATAAACAAGATCGTAAGACTTTGATAGACGTGATAGAACATAACACAAGTACAATACAAAAATGACTAGTAAACATAAACTAGTTTCCCTGAAGAGGTACTTCTAGGCTTCTCGATCCCTAAGAGAAGACTTTCACACTAATCCAGACCGAGAGCAAAAGCTCAAAGGTACTGAAAGGAATAGCGGGTATCACAAGCTTACTTTTCCGAAGAATGAAACTTGGTAGAGAGACAAAGCTTTCAGGAGGAATACTACTCCTATTTATATGACCACGGCTTAGCTTTGAAATGAGGCTAACTTAATTTCGAAAATACATTAAAGCACATTTCCATATCAATTCCGAAATTCTTCAATAGACATAGCATTTAACGAGATATAATACTTTGGTATTTTTACATTTAATAAAAGATAGATTAAACGTTTAGCCAAACGTATTCAAAGCAAATAATACTTAATACGATATATGTGGATATTTGATTAATTCGAAATATGGTGCTTACCAAATATACTCCCTGGGATAGAGTTCAATTCGAAATTCGTGTCCTTGGATTCGAAAATCATCTTATGGTATTATTACTTTCAAATGTCTTCATCATCTTTGATAATGTCGATATCACTTCCTAGGCATTGCTGGACGGGCCAGATCGATCCTAGGTGGAAGTGGGATCAGGTCCAATATGGATAACGTTCTGCACAAACGTATTATCGCAGACATGGACAAGCCTTGTGTCTTAAGATTAAGTGAACACATAGGTTCAAGGACATTCTGAATCATACAATATATATATATACCATGGAAATTACCGTGTATGCTTCTCCGAGTAATAACAAATGTTTTTCCACATGAATTCACGATTCCAATTTAGATAATCACTTTAAAGATATCCGAGAATTCACATCAAACACCAAAAGAATATTCAATCGAGTGTTTGATCATGTAGTATATAAAATCGATGATTTAATCACTTAGAGTATTGATCAGAAATCATGTGTCAACTAACTAGAGCGACAAACCATATTTCAGATGATGACTCAAACAAAGTTGTACATTGAAGATGAACAAATTCAAACTTCAAACTGATAATATCAAACTCATTAATTCGTTGAAGCACAAATCAAACTGATAGAGTTTGAACTTCGAAATACGCTTTCTGAGATAACCAGTATTTAGGTTTCGAAATCTAAATTTTGTTTAGCAGAAACCAAAGTTAGGTTTCGGATCCTAGAGTTCATATTTGACTGAAACCAAATCAAGGTTCCCAGATCTAGATTCCATATTGCGAAATCAAAGTTTGATTTCGAACTTTAGGTTTTTGTTTTAACAAAACCAGATTAAGGTTTCGAATCAAGATACACATATTATATCCATAACAAATGTTTGGTGTCGAACTTGAGAGTCCATGTGGTCAAGAGACGTTTCACCATCACACCTTTTTATCCTTGATGCACGGGCTATATTTCTCGGTTCACATAAACCTTTGGGAAACCCCGGATATTATAGACCTTTTAGAACTCACATGGTCAAGACTCATTGGTCTCGATTCTCAAGTCACTGTTAGCCAGCAAACATAGTTTCGAACTCAAGTTTTCTTTATGGTCAAAACTTAGATTTAAGTTTCGGACTCAATAGCTCATGGACCCAAACCAATATATGGTTTTGAAATCTAAAAGTGATATGACATTCTGGATGTTCATATGTCGATAATCAAATGTATGATTTCGAACTCTAGAAATCAGAGCCAAAAAACAATATAATATTCAAACTAAGAAAAGTAGTATGTCGAGTCTACACAAAATAAGTGTGAGTCACGATCTCGAATACTTTAGCACATACGAATACGTACTAATCAATCCGACAGATCAGACAAGGTAAGTCGAGACACAATACTATGATGGATTTATTCTCGTAATACTACAGAGGCAACATCATAACTGCCATTATCCAACTTGTAGGTTTTAGGAAAAACCTTATATTACTTAGAGACGGAGAAGAAAAGAAAGATTTAAGCAATATAGAATGTCATAACTACAACATCAATACCGCAAGTGATATCGTAGAGTTATCTCTTAAGACACATTGATCACAAGTGATCAAGTCATAATGTAAAGCTCAAGCATTAATTTATGTTTTGTATTTTGTAGCACAAGTGTAAAAGATAATGGAATTGCGTTATTTAGATTTTCTAACCTCTTGAATGCTGAATATCCTTGTTTGCTTCTCGATCTTCTTCGCCTTTTCATGTAGTGACTCTAAATCCCTCCAACGTCTTTCACAACATAAAGCTAACTTAATGAAGTCTTTAGCTAACGTGTGTTTCAAGCGGTCGAGGTTTGATCACTAAATTTGACAACTATGCTTGACATACCAAAACTTACTGAGGTTGACCGAGCCATGCTCTAAGAATCAGGTTGATGAGCAACTTGTTCCACTTTTGCCACCTGAAACCAATCACTTGTAAGACTAACTCATTACTGCTTCCTAAATTGTTGAAAAAAGCAAACTAAAGTCGTCATAGTTTTGATATAAAGATCACGGCGACATTAATTTTTTTTATAAAAAGTCGGCATGGATTTCAGTACCAACCATGACGATTAACTTCGTTTTGGGGACAATGAGATTATTTTTTGTACCCCAAAGTCGTCATGGTTTGGAGTAACAACCATGATGATCCTAGAAAGTACAAACTACGTGGAGTCATTTCACTGGATGTGTTTTACACGCAGGGATGTCATTGTCGGCTACCAAACCATGACGACAGTTTGGAGTCGTCATGGTTTTGGACATCGACGATGAATACTTTGGGTTGAGAAGTTTCATATTTTAAGTGCTTCAGTGAATATAACTACAAACACGACATCCTAGGACGCATACCTCATTCTTTTGAGCTTTGGGTTCTTCCTTTGAGTGGTTTTGTTCTTCATTTCCCTCAAAGGAATCTTCATAATCGAGTGCCTTTTGTTCTTCATCATATAATTAAATCGGATCATACAACATCTCCAATTGTGTTCATCTGTGATACTACTGAAGAGGGATTGATATATACCCTTTGAAGCTTCGCCCACTTCATTTTAAGGACTTGAATCGCTCATTTTTTTATAAACCCAATTTTTTCCTCCTAAATTGGTCTTTCTCCTTTTGTTAGCATGGCTCGGTCAACTTCACTAAGTGTTGGTATGTCAAGCTTAGTTGTCAAATTTAGTGATCAGAGCTCGACCGCTTGAAACACACATTAGGTAAAGACTTCATTAAGTTAGCTTTATGTTGTGAAATATGTTGGATGGATTTAGAGACACTACATGAAGAGTCGAAGAAGATCGAGGAGCAAACTAGAATATTCAGCTTCGCATTCAAGAGGCTAGTGAATTTAAATAATGCGATTTCATTATTACACTTGTGCTACAAAAAACAAAACATAACTTAATGCTTGAGCTTTACGGTATGACTTGATCACTTATGATCACTGTGTCTTAAGAGATAACTCCACGATATCGCTTGCGGTATTGTTGTTGTAGTTATGACATTCTATATTGCTTAGAGCTTTCTTTTCTTCTCCGTCTCTAAGTGATATAATGTTTTCCCTAAAACCTACGAGTTTGATAATAGCATTCTATATGATGTTGTCTCTGTAGTATTACGAGATTAAATCTATCATAGTATTGTGTCTCGACTTACCTTGTCTGACTCTGTCGGAATGTTAGTACGTATTTATATGTAGTAAAGCAATCGAGATCGTGACTCACACTGTTGTGTAGACTCGACATACTGCTTTTCTGAGTTCGAATACTGTATCTTTGTTTGGCTCTAATTTCTATAGTCTGAAATCATATATTTGATTTTAGACTTATGACGATCTAGAATGCCATATTAACTTTTAGATTTCGAAACCATATTCATGTTTTCTTTCTTATGGACTTAAGAGTTCGAAACCACAATGTGGGTTTTGGTAAAACTGACTTTAATGTTCGAAACCATACTCTGGTTTTGGTCCATGAGCTATTGTGTCCGAAACTTAAATATAAGTCTTGACCATAAGAAAACTTGAGTTCGAAATAATGTTTACTGGCTAACAGTGACTCGAAAATCGAGACTAACGAGTTTATGTGAGTTCTAAAAGGTCTATGATAAAGACTCTGGGGTTTCCTAAAGGTTTATGTGAACCGAGAAATATAACATGTGCGTCAAGGAGAAAAAGGTGTGATGCTGAAACGTTGCTTGACCATATAGACTCTCAAGCTCGACACCAAACATTTTTTGATATTTTAATATGTGTTTCTTGTTTCGAAACCTCAATGTGGTTTTGTTAAACAAAATCTAAAGTACTTTTGGAAACCTTAATTTGGTTTATTCATATGAACTCTAGAATCTGAAACCTAACTTTGGTTTCTGCTAAACAAGATGTAGAGTTCAAAACCTAATATCGTTATCTCAGAAAACGTGTTTCAAAGTTCAAACTCTATCATTTCGCTTCAACGAATTAATGAGTTTGATATTATCAGTTTGAAGTTTGAATTTTTTCATCTTCAATGTACAACTCAGTTTGTTTGAGTCATCATCAGAAATATGATTAGTTGCTCTAGTTAGTTGACACATGATTTCTGATCAATACTGTATGTGATTAAATCGTTGTATTTATACACTACATGATCAAATACCTAGCTATTTGAGTATTCTATGGGTGTTTGATGTGAATTCTCGGATATCATTAAAGTGATTATCTACATTGGAATCGTGAATTCATGAGGAACAACATTGCTATTACTCGGAGAATCATACATGGTACTTTCCATATATGTGTGTCGGTATAAAATATGCTTAGAGACATTATACCTAACAGCCATTAGATTACAACACACATTTACATACTTGGAGAGTTATTCTAGTGTTGAACATGATAACGAGATAAGCAAGGAACAATACCGAATCAGACTAAGACGTATTCGAAGACAAGATCAAGATCTAAAAATCCATTAATAATAGTATTTCTATGATTATAAACTACATGGATGTAGAGCTTGAAGACCTGAAGAAATTCATACTAACCTATCTCAGACGTCCCAAGACTTATCAAAAAATCAAACCCTTACAAGTGAGCCCGAGCTCGCCTTTTATCTGCCGAACTACTAGTGGATAACAGCTAATAAGACAAAACACACAATCGTGGTGGTGTCATAGGTTGTCGACTAAGTCGGTGGGTTGTCGAGAGGTCCTCGAACTGACTGTTATTTCGATACTCTTCGATATCTTGAGGCGCTCGTTCCTTCGAGGGTACTTTGCTCCTCGTTGTCCCACAGGCCTTCGATGTATTCCTCCATTCGTAATGGACTACGGGATATGGTTCTTCCGCGTTATTCAGTGTTTCGAGCTTAGTCTTCTCTTTAGGAGCTCCTTCATTGTGAAGCTGACATGTGTCTCGATAGTTTTGTACCCCTACGATTTGCCTCTATCCTTTCCTAGTATCGAAGATGCTCGGGAAGGAAATTTTTACTTCGACATCAACTTCGTAACACGTGCCCCATTACTTCGCCTGATGTGACGTCTATGTGACACGTTCTGCATGTTCCCGAGATTTTGGCTACCTTTTGACCTTTCGACCTACATTGTCGGTTTCCCTTTCTACTATTTAAGTTTTATTTTCTCCTTCTAAAAAGCTTTAGTCTTTTCGTATTCATCTTCTTTAGCCTCGTCTTTCCTCTTCTTCCGAAAACTCTAAGATTTTACTTTTGATCCAGAGTTTGCTGAGCAAAATTCTTAGGTACCCATTGCTTTATTTCGTCTAACAATCTCTAAAGGTAGGTCTTTTCCCGCTTTTCCCTTCTTTTAGGTTTTCAATCCCTTCGCCGCTGCAATTTCCGGTTTGCCTGTGTTCTTATTTTACTCATTCTTACTTCCCTTACTTCTTTCTTATGGCTTCTCCTTCTACAATTGGGGCTCTTATTTCTAAAATGAAGAATTTGGGTTTTAAACCTGATTCTTTTGGCATAAAGTATGTTATCTCTCCCGACGGTCGGCTAACTCCAGAACTGGTTAAGGAGCATAAGTGTGGTGATGAGAGATTGTTTGTTACAACTCATCAAATTTTCGCCGAGTTGATTCCACCATTGTATCGACACTCTAATCCTTTATTTCTTGAGATCCTTTGCTCCATGCCCAAACCTCGAGGGGTAATGCAGCTTACCTGTAGCTCGATTCAGCTGATCAATAGATGGGTTTCTGGCTCCGAGGACAATTCCGAAGCTGGTTCGGTTGCAAAATATTATTTCACTGCTTCCAACTTTTTTGAACATTTCAAACCTTTTTTAACACTTGACAACAAAGCTGCTCCTTGGGGAGTTCGCTTCAGACCTGTGAAGGGAAAGAAGAACATAATCCCTGAATTTCCTGATTATTCGGTTGACGAGGATTGGTATTCGGAGTTTGTGTTGCTTATTGGTCCTATTCCTCGAGGCTGGAAATTTTCGGGATACTTTTTTCTTCGAAAGGAATTCGAGGAGGATCATCAGTTCTCGACTCAACATCTCTTCACAATTCATTTCTCTGATGAAGAAAAGGAGTTGCTCGCAAGGCTTTGCAGAAAAGGAAGGGTATTTCTGAAGATGCTCAAAGAGATTTAAAGCGTGCCCGTACATGAGAGGAGACTATGGATCAGGTAACAAACACTAAATGATTGAAGATGTGTTATTTGAAGTATTAATACTTGTCTCTGTTTGTTTCCTGAGAAATACAGATCTTTTCCTATAGGGCAAAGCTATCGAGGTGAAAGCTTTAAGCATAAAAGACGCTTCGATGAGCTATCAATTTTGTGTGAAGAAGAACCCTATCAAACCTCATAAGGGTTCAAAGAAGAGCACTGATGGGAAACCAGCCAAAGCAGTTTCAGTGACCACGGACAGAGTGATCATGAAACCACTAAGGGACAGCTTAAAAGCATGTCTCGAGGATAAGCTGCCAATTTTGAAGGTTATTAGTGTGCCGAAATCTGGAAGTTTTTCCCCAAAAGGTGGCTACCACTGCCTCTGCTTTGTGTAATGTTATATCAAGTGCCCCTGCTTCTGCTCCTGCTAATATCGCGCCAACTGTCTCTGTTGTTGCTACACCGACTGCTTCTGGGGATGTCACTCTTTCCTAGAGTACTGCCTCAGCTGCTCCATCCCGTCCTTCTTTGAAGAAAGCCACCCCCTGGTTGTTCTGTTGCTTCCTCAAAAAGGGAAGGTTACTGATTCTACTGATTTTCCGAGAAATATTATTCTTAGTCGCCCCCACAGTTCGAAGTTCCACCTGCTCCCAGTTTTGCTGGTAAGCATATTCAGCCATATACTGCCAAGAGATTCAATGAGGTGCTTCAGGAGAATCATAATCCCTGTGATTTTTCAAATGAGGTTTCTTCTCGTTTTAAATCTCATGCTTCGGATCCCCCGTATAACCCACTTGATCCAGATTTCTGCAAGAAATTTAGTGATGTATTTGGGGGTGATTGTCTCGGAGAAGATTGCGATCCTCGTAATCCTCCCTTCTCCTATGAAGAAAGTCTTGCCATGGTGAGTGTGGTGCTACCTCTTTGTTCTGTTTGTTTTCCCTAAGTCATGGTAATCTGATGGTTTCTTATTTTTTTGTAGGGCGATCATCATAGATCAGGCTTTTTGGCCTACTCCTTTGGTTTATATGGTGAAGCTGAATATTTTGAACGTAAATTTCTTCGAATGCAAGAGGAGTTGGCTGAAGAGAAGACTCGCAGTGCTCGTGAGAAGATGCAACTAGCAGGTATGAATTTTTCTCTTCTGATTTCACTGTCCCTCTTGATTATATGCTGAAACACTTTTTACCTTTGCTAAAAAGGGGAATTAGAAGAAGAGAAGGAAAAACTTCATCGAGCTAACCTAGCTCTCAATACTTACTCGCAAGCGAGTCGTAAGTATTCCAATGTTGCCTACGAGATTGACAAAGGACGTCGAGATGAATTCGATCAACATGTGAGAGAAAGGTCTGATGCTCAAGATGACCGAGATTACTATAAGAAGAAAAGACTACAAGCTGAGGATCTCCTAGCCGAGGAGAAAAGGAAAAGATCAAAAACTGAGCAATTACTCAAATACGAGAAGAATAAGAATTGGAAGAATGCACATGAAATGCACCAGTTCCAACTGGATATTACTCGATTGACTCGAGAACGTGATGCTGCTCGGAAAGATCAGTCATCTCTGGCTGGGTTGTGACTGAAAAATTGGAGGAAGAGATTAAAAATTTGAAAGTGCAGAATGCGGCTTTGAAAAATGCTAACAAAGATTTGACGAAACAAAATGAGGGTCTGAAGGAAGGTTGTAATGAAATTAGCATGGAGCTTGGAAAGGCTAACACATCGAAAGATCACTTTTCTCAGCTAACGAATGAGTATCGAATTGAACTCGCCAAACTGGGGTGGAATTCGACTGATGATATTAGGAAAAAGGCTATTAAACCTCGTTTTACTAATCAGAAGGAGGTTACTGATTATGTGATTATGAAAGAAAGTAGGATACTTAGCTTGAAACCCTGTTATGAAATTTACATGTCCCCGGTGTGTGTTCTGATATAGCTGCTTTTTTCTTCTGCAGACATCGAGGCCAATTTGGTGCACCAAGTTACTAATGTTGTGTCTGCAAGGGATGATATTGCTGCTCAACTAATTGCGGAGTGTACCCAGAAATTTGAGTTTGAAAGGAAAGCTAAGGATCTTGCTCAAGAGTTGGCCGAAGAGGGAAGACTTCGAACTGCAGATGCAAGTAGGCATTCTCGGGAACTGGAAATCGAGCGTAACCGTCGTTCGGAAGAAGCAGATAAAAATGCCCAAGACCTGGCTACCGAGTTGATATTCTCCGCAGATGCGAAGAAAGTTTGAGGAATGTTGTCAATGCTTTTGCCCTTGTGCAACTTCAAATCAGACATGAAGAAGTTGCAGAAGAGCTACTCGTACGATCAGCGCTGACCACTTCCTTTGCTACGAATAAGGCTTGCCGAAAACATGGTCGATATCTTTTTATATCTATCTGAGTTGAACCTGCCAGCTATGGGGATGTTGGTGCCAATGATTCTGATTTAGTGCTTTATGACGATGCAAACTTGCTTCCCCATGAAGTTTTTGTAAGACTTGTTGATGAAGAATTAGGTCGGAGGGCTGAACGAAGGGATGTGTCCAAAGACATAGGTTCTGATGACGATGATGATAACGATTCCGAAGATGATTTCGAAGACGATGCTCAAAATGACTCGAAAAAAGACCCCGAGAATGATCCGAAGGGTTTCTCCGAAATTGACGACGATACAAATGTTGGGAAGGGATCTGAAGGTGATAGTAAAGGTGTTGAGACAAGAAGTCCAAATGATACTGGCAAAGGGAATAGTGGAGGTGGAAAGGATGTTGTTTTGATGCTAGTTTCAAAGAAAGGATCTCTTCATTTTGCGAGTCCTTATTAGAGTATAGTGAAGAAGAAGATGCTGAACCTGTGAAGGAGAATGCTCTCTTAAATGAAGAATCCTCTGACTTTTGCAATCAAACTTATGAAGAGTACTTGGAATCAAAAAAAAGACATTGGGAATTAATGAAGGATTTTTGTATCCCCAGTCATGATGTTCCTCTGGTACACCTTCTCTAGGTGTTTAGAAGCGAGCTTTGTTTGTCTTCGAACCCTCATGTTATTTTGTACTTCGAATTCCTTTTTGTTCTGGAGTGGATATTTTTGTGCTACTTGTGGTTATGTTTATACCTGTAAATATTTGAATGAAATCTTCGTTTTTGTTATCGAATAATGCCTTCTTGTATTGTGTTTCTTGCGTAGTAACTCGTGATCAGGCACGAAGTTTACCTTGCAAATTCTAGGCTCCTAAGGTTACTTAGAGTGCAACTCTGGGGCTTACTTCGATGTGGGAGGCAGTAAACCAAGCTAGTGGGGTCTTACGGATCACCCTTCCCAAAGGCTTTGAGCTACTTGCCTGGTTTCAAGCAAACACTGTCTATCGAGACCATAGGTACCCGTTTTGCCTCAGTACATTAGGTGGGTATCGAATATATTAAGTATCTTCTGAGAGGACATGGTGGTGTCCTGAAAACCCGTTTAGCCTAAGTAAAGTAGGAATCTTATGGTGGGTAGCTGCTATTCTGGGTCTCGATAATAAAGTTGCACGATGGGGGAGTGTCGGTCAAGGCTGGAGCTTAGACATGGTATTGTTCTCCTATCGCGGCCTGGAGTTCGACTCTTCTGTTCTCGCTTGCCCCTCCTCGAGGCTATATTTGATTTTTCGGAGGAGGTCCCTTGGCTGCGTAACTCGCTTACCATTCCCGTGAATGTAAGCTAATTAGATGCACTACGCCACAGGGGCCTGTTTGTAACTCTTATAGACGTTGCGCAGAATTAAAGCAACGTCTATTAGCGTTGCGAATACGGCGTCACAAATTTTTCGCGACGTCTATTAACGTTGCTCTAATTAATTAAAGCAACGGAAGTAACGTTGCATCTTCCGTTGCACTTTTTTATTTAAAGCAACGTAAGTAACGCTGCAGAATTTATTTAGAGCAACGTTTTCTGTAATTTAGGCAACGCCTATAAACGTTGCGGATTTTTTAATTAAAATTAAAAAAAAACAAAATAAATAAATTCTGTATTTAAATTAAAAAATGTATTACAAATCTATACAAATACAAATACAAAAATCTATACAAATACAAAAATCTATTACAAATCTATACAAATACAAAAATCTATTACAAATGTTGAAGGAAAGGAGTAATTCTGCCATTACACACCTCGGAAGCTTTGGGTTGGCTGATGAGGAGAGGCTTAATATCCCTGCTTCGCATATGTGTCAAAAATTGCCCAGGAAGTTCTTCCAACAAAGATTGAACCACAGAGAGCTGATTACCCTGTTCATAAGACAATTAAAAGTTTAAGCGAACAGATATAACCAAA
This sequence comes from Papaver nudicaule, assembly GCA_023529015.1. Lineage (NCBI taxonomy): Eukaryota > Viridiplantae > Streptophyta > Magnoliopsida > Ranunculales > Papaveraceae > Papaver > Papaver nudicaule. Next base: position 5,223 of record JAJJMA010204528.1, on the reverse strand, counting down.
CCAAAGACTACACACAACAATGGATGGATTCTTCTGTTCTAATGACAAAAAGAAACCTAAGAAATCATCATAATGGTTGTTATACTCGGTGAAATTTAACACTTACCCTGCACTTCGCGCATAGGCACAAACTGCACAATGTCTCGTGTTGCCAACTGTCCAGTGCTACTCTGTAAGCGGTTGCCGTTGTCAGCATCCAGTATCTGCCAAACCATAAAAGTATAAGAAACATGAGAATCAAACTACTTAAGATTAGCGGACAGCAGAAGCGGACAGCAGAAGTTAGCTAATAGAACTAAGTGAGTAGGGGGGGGGACATATTTTGGAGGAATTGGCTGGTCAATACGCGACATATTTTGAAAAGGAGGCACTCCCATCACTTGAGGTCCAAACACTCCATCCCTTTTGTCCATTTCAATCTTGTGTTGTGTCTGCAATACCCCAAATCTAAGATGAGATAAAAGAACTCACCAGCAAAATGCAAGGAAAAAATACTAATCATAAGATAGAGCACTGCTAGATGGACCGCATTAATTGACCACCGATGTGGTAGCTTATACTGAACTAGCCGCATTAGCTACTGTACTGACTGTACAAGCACACCATTTTCCTCATTATGTGGTCAGTCAATGTGATCCGCACAAAATAACATAAAAGTATTTACTACAATATATATGAAGTATATCGAACATACCTGCATACAAGCACAAACCCTGCAAATGAAAATTCAAAGCATTGGGTCAGTAAGGTCACTAATGCAATCAGTTTGACGATAGACATTACTGGCAATAGGAAGAATGCCTTACGAGCAATAGACGACATCAGACAGAAGGGATAATATCTGAGAAGCTTCTGATATTTCTTCACTTCCGACAATCATCGCAACAATGGAAAATATGCATGCAACTTGTTGAAGACAGAACATGAACCCCTGTAAGCCAAGACTGATATGTCAGAGAGATAAAGAAAATTCATCCACATTTAAAGAGTATCATATATGCACGGATTCACAATGCTGCAGAGAGAGAGAGAGAGAGAGAGAGAGAGAGAGAGAAAGAATACAATAATGCAATTATCACATTGTGTTGTCTATATATTGAACTCGTCTTGCAGTAGAAAACGGGTGGATGCAACTGAATTTCCAAAACAAAGGCAAACCTATACAAGAGAGGAGATACAAAACCTTTACAGTGATTATAAAGAATAGGAAGCAAATCGCAAACAGATTGTAGCATAGATAGATATGTCCTACCTCAGTGGCAAGGCAAAACTCAGGGCACTTACTTTCTCCACATCTACCACTACATGGGAGATAACCAGCACAACAAACATACCTGATATGGAAACATCAGAAGTTTTATCGACAAAGAGTCACTCAACTTTTCATAAGAATTTAAAACTTAGAAAAGAAGTACTCTCCTCAGACAATAAGTACAGCATTGATTACCTCCTCATGTCATTGTAAAGAGCTCGTTTCCTTTTCTAGCCTACCCCAACTGGTTTGGAACTAAAGGCTGTCCTCTAAGGGCTATATCAGAAAAATTATAAAATACGGCATGCTATGAAGAAGTTTAACACAAGCATCATGCTCTGTGGCTTTTCTATGAGAAATGCCCTGCGATAGAAAGACAGGCCTATCAGCTTTGTTCAGAGTTACCCAATGGCCCTACTATCAATTATTCAATTTAATGGTTTTTTTTCCTCGTTTGAAGACCCATGCTACACCCATCTATACCATCTCATATAAATTTTTAAATATACTTCATTCATGTACTTACAAAATCTAATGACTTGTAGTAATGCTGTGGTATACATTTAGATTTATGAACAACCAAACATCAAATGTAACATACATACACATAAGTAGAACTGAATTCCAATTAACAAAATCCAGGGCATGCAGTGTGCTAACACTTCTTACAAAAAAACTATAACCGCAGCATCTCATTACTCGAATCTTCAAATAAATGAGGTTTACCTATCTTCTTTGGTACATAGGTTATACACTTATACTTGTCCCCCCCCTGCACTTATAGAATCAACTCCTATAAACCCTCACTTATACTTAGCGGACAGCAGAAGCGGATACACTGTCATAACACAGATGCATACATGTTTTCAGCAAAATAGGCTAGAATGTGAACAAACCTATGGAAAGGGTTACCACTTTGATCTTGACCATCACGAATTAGTAACTAATTCTATGAAAAATAAGGCGATACGATATCAAACAAACACCCTTGATTTTCATATATTTGCAAAATGGTCCTCCAATGGTATTCATGAACCCTAAACCAAAAAACATCAAACATACAGCAAAACCCACAGCAAGATTATAACTTTTACACACAGATCTACTAAATCATACATCAAAAACACCCCCAGAGAGCCAAAACATGAAATCAAACACTAGAAACACCAAAAACATGATAATAAAAACACCCCCAGGGAGCCAGAACATGAAATCAAGGTCTAGAAACACTAAAAATCAAAATAAATCAAAATAAAAACGAAGAATACATACAACGGGAAGAGTTCTGCAATTGCATTTCCTGTACTTCCAAGCTGAAGCTCCAATTCTCTGCCATCTATGACCACATATATCCCGCTCCTCAACTGCTCTTGGTAGCCTTCTAATCTCCTCACATCAACTGCACACAAACATACAACAGCAGCAAACTTGTTTTTCCAGCAAACTTGTTTTTCTACATATTACAATCAAATCATAAGATCTAAGATTCTAGAACATAAACGATCAATTAAATCAAAACCCAACTTCCGAAACACTTATAATAAACTTCCAGACATCAAAATGAAGAAAACTACGAAGATGTTGATTGAATCAACCTTGCTGTGTTGGTTGACGAATCTCAGTCTTCAACTGCAGAAGATCGATTCAGATCTGAAAAAAAAAATGAATTTTTAGGTTTAGAGTTAGATCTGAAAACATATGGCGTAGTGAGGGTTTATAGGAGTTGATTAAGATTTCTGTTTGAAGGTTTTGTGTAGTTGGGGTATAGCTTTCGGTGATTGCAGTGAGAGACAGAGAAGAGGAGAAGAAGATGAGAGACGGAGAAGAAGAGGGAGAGAAGAAGATAAGGGAAAAAAAAAGATAAATAGGAAAAACTTAATATAAACCCGGAAAATCTATTTTCCAGTAAAATGACATATTAGCCCTCTAAGGCGCAACATTACTAGCAACGTTATAACGTTGCCTAATTAATATATATTAAAAGCAACTTTAAAAAAAATTGCGCAACGTTATTTGACGTTGCCAAATGCGCAACGTCAAAAAACGTTGCAGATGCGAAAAATAAAACGTCACAAATCCGGGCCTGTGGCGTAGTGATGCCTCGGGGTTCCACCCACCCTAAAGGCAGATGTTAATCCCATTTATCATCCCCTCGACGCCTCAAAAGAGAGGTCCTCATGGTCGTATGGTAGTGGGTCTAAATGTCTCTAACTTATATAGCTTCGATGCAAAGTACCGCTAACGGGGTATCTTGTGGGTAGAGGACTGTGTCATATGTAGCTCGTAGGGCCCTTACGGCTACATGTACCTCAGCTTTGTGCCTACTGCTCGAGGACTTTTTAATAATTGGCATCAGGGCCTTTGAGTCAAGGCCTTTAATTTCATTGCGTCAAGGCACTAGGGGTGATATGGCATCGTGGCCCGTTTGTTTATTTGGCTCGAGGCCTTAGGAGATGTGCCTAATCAGGTAGGACTTTTGCCTAATCAATTAGGATCTGGAGTTTGAATCGAGATAATCGTGTTGTACCTAATCAGGTAGGACTTTTTCCTAATCGAGTAGGATCTGGAGTTTGAATCGAGATATAACAGGTCAAGCTGTTTTCTTTATTTATTCTTCTAGTAATGACAATTGAAATGATTTGGTTACATATGGAGTTTTAATTAAGATGCTTCAAATTCTTTCCTTCGAGTGGAGTGCTCAATCTCTGTCCTTCGAGGTTGACCAAGCTGTACTTGTCGTTTCCGAGCGCTTTCTCTATGACATACGGTTCTGTCCAGAATGGCTCTTCCTTGGAGATTACCTTTTCGACACTAAGCGAGCTTACTTCGTTTACTGTTTCTTTCGATGATAATGTTTTATTGTTTGCTAACATGAATTGTTCTCTGCTCTCGGAACACTGACTTTTTCCTTTATTAGTAGATGTTGTAGCTGGTTTGGAGGTTGTCTTTGATTTTTTCATGGTGCTTCTAGCCATCCCTACTTCAACTTCAGCAATGAATTCCTTGATGCTGGACTCAGTTATTTTCAGTTGCTTGTTTTGACTTGTGGAATCATGCTTCGAACCCTCTCTCTGTTGGATGCCAATGTCGTTACAGACACGAGCTTCAACAGGATCTCCCATTATTTCTGCAATTCCGAGCGGGGTTGGGAATCGAATTCTTCTATGGAGTGTGGAAGCTACCCCCATTAAGATGAATAGCCAAGGCCTTCCCACAATGGCATTGTATGGAGAATCAATGTCAACCACACATAATGATGTTGGTAGTTCGAGCTTTCCTACATAGATTGTTAGAGATAATTCTCCTTTGGGCATCAAATGTTTTCCATTAAAACCAAAAACATTGTATGTCGAGGGTACTAATGCAGCATCCTTTCCAAATAGCTGATCATGAGTCCTGCCGAAGAGTATATCGACGGAACTGCCAGGGTCTAACAGTATTCTTGGCATTGCCAATTTATCAACATACAAAGTTATGACCAATGGGTCATTGTGTAATCTTCCTATATCTGGGATATCCGCAGCAGAAAAAGAAGACTGGTGCTTTCTGCCACTCTTCGAGAGGTATCTTCATTGCTACACTCATTATCTCTTTTCTTTCGAAATCTCTCTTATGGATTCTGTCTGTAATGCTGCTTCTGAAACTACATTCGTTGACCTCTGCATGCACTATTGAATTAAATCGTTGAATCTTGGAATATCTCGATCAATTGTTATTACATATGTGTTTGTACCATAGTATTTTGGCACCCTATTATTGGCTAAAAAGTACAATATAGGTGCCCAAACACTTTGTATGGCTAGACAACCATGATATGGGGTGGAAACAACGGAACCTTGGAAAGGGAAAATACCATGGCCGCCCACCTTGGCCGCCCACCATGGCCGCCCACCATGGCCGCCCACCATGGCCGCCCACCTTGGCCGCCCACCATGGCCGCCCACCTTGGCCGCCCACCATGGCCGCCCACC
>JAJJMA010204503.1:0-10946 GCA_023529015.1 Papaver nudicaule | reverse complement strand
TCCACGTATTTATGTTTGCTTTTTCTCAAGTTTGGTATAGCTTTTGAGAACATCAGATTTGATGTGCCGCTACTCTCCTACTTCCAAATGTTGCTGGTCGCAATGCATGAAAAACACATGCAAAACTCTAAATAACAAAAAAAAAAAAAATGTAATTATAAGCCTCAAAACTTATTTTTCCTCCTTTCTCCGTCTCTATTTCTCGTTTATTTTATGCCCCTCTTTCTTTCAAAAGCAGTTACTGTATGTTTTCTTGTTTATGGATAATGTATAGATTGGTTTAATTTGACGATTTATGGCTTATGTACTGATGTGAAATCTTTGTAAGATTAAGATATGTTTGATTATGGAATTTGTCCGTAGTTTGTTCATCTGATTTAAAATTAGTATTTGAAAGAAATTGCAGGAAATTTTGAAACGAAAGAAGTTGGATTTTGTGTTTCAAAGTTTAGATTTTTAAGATGTAGTCGATCCATCTGATTGAAATTTTGTTTTTTGATAGTTCAATATAAATTTTGAGAAGATGAATCTGTTGAATCAAGAAGAAAAATTTGAAATCAGTTAAATTTATGCTCTGGTTTGCTCAATTGAAGAAAGATTGAATCATCGTGTAATTGAACTTGACCCATATACCCGTCTTCCTCTTTGAATGAAAATGATGATGAAATCTATTGATCCCGGTCGATTTAATAGATTAATTGATGATCTTTAAATAGGTAATTTGTTTCTTTTCGTGATCTTTAGATTGGGTTTTTGTTAATCTGTCTATGATTGAAGGAATCAGAGGAAATTTGACTAATTAAATTGGGAGAAGGCCGGGATCGAACTCGGAACTCTGAGTCGATTTTGAGATGTTTTGACAAAAATACCCTCAACAAATTCATTTAGCAAAACATTTTTCATTTTTTTTTTCTATAAAAAAGAAAACATTTTTCATTTTTGACATTCGAAAACAATGAAGATATATCTTACTATGAGGCCATGGATTGAACACATTCAATACTCAAGGTGGGTCAACATTTCTGATTTGACTACCAAAGACTTCAGTCAGCATGTTAAGATTCTTCGACGTGTTTAAAACATACTATCTCAACCGTCCGTCACCACCCCTACATGAATATAAGGATTTTTGGGGCTTCACTTCAGTCAGCATGTTAAGATTCTTCCACGTGTTTAAAACATACTATCTCAACCGTCCGTCACCACCCCTACATGAATATAAGGATTTTTAGGGCTTCAAACCCTACTACACAGTTCTTTTCACATAGCAGTGGTGTGTTAAAGTCTGCGGGTATCCAACTCAAAACCAATTGAGAATGAGTAGAGTGGCTCTTCCATATTATATTTAGGTTCGTTAAGGCTGATCTAGGTGAGTGGGACTATCTTTTGACACAGTGAACCTCGGCGGCAAAGAACCCTAAATCAATCATCTTCTAGATCATCAAAGCAAATTCATGGCCGGAATCAGCATCAACAGAAACAATTAAAACTTATCGCACAATGAATTCTTCTCTCAAGATTTTAACCAAATCAAAACCATGCTGATAGTTACGTGTGGAAACAACTTGTGTAGATTACTTTGTTGATTTTGATTTCATCGAGATCATACACAAGAAGTTGCCTAATGAGATTATTTTCATTTTGATTTTCAGTAATCTGGTTGGAATCAGCATGACCTTAACTTATCAATTCATTTCAGAAAAACCAACGGCTACAAAAGAAACCCTTGATATTTGTCAAAAAAAAGGGCACAACTTCATCTACAATAAAATGTATTTTAATCTCTTGTCACCAATTTTACATTTTCTTTCAACAATTGTTCAAGAGTCTATGATGTAGCCACTTCTAGTGTTAACATTTTCAACGTATGAGAAATAGAATGTTGTATTATTAATAGTTGAGTTCATAAATGAACTACAGACTTGCCTTTATAGTTCAGGCATAACTGACGCACCGACACTAACAGAAGAACTTACACCACACAGCTGTAAACAGCCTGTCACATGCAGACACCTCACTCACACGTTTACACACTACAACATTATTTAGGCAGACACATTATGGTGTTTTACAGCCCCCCCTCAAACTGAGCACACACAGGAAGCATCAGTTTGGATTTCAGCAGACAGAACTGTTCCTTGCTCAATCCCTTAGAAAACAGATCAGCAACCTGTTGATGAGTAGGAACATAATCAACCTTAACAAAATTATTCACCACTAAATCTCTGATAGTATGATAGTCTATTTCCACATGTTTAGTTTTGCCATGAAAAATAGGATTGTAAGCTAAGTGCCCTGCTCCCAAATTATCACAATATAGCTCACAAGGAGTATGCAAAGGAATGTGAAGTTCTTCCAGCAAGTAAGACATCCACTGCACCTCTGAAGCAGTCACTGCTAATGCTTTATACTCAGCTTCAGTGGATGATCTAGATACAGTGGGCTGCTTTTTAGAAGACCATGACACTAAGTTATTCCCCAAATACACACAATATCTAGTTGTTGATCTCCTTGTATCAGGACATCCTGCCCAGTCACTATCACAATAAGCATGAATCTGAGTGCAATCTCCTCCTGTCAGAGTAATGCCAACACCCAATGAACCCTTTATATACCTCAGTATTCTCTTGGCAAGCTACATATGAACATCAGTGGGTTGGTGCATAATTTGAGATACATAGTTCACAGAAAAACTTAGATCAGGCCTTGTAAGAGTTAGATACTGCAATCCTCCTACTAAAGCTCTATAGTCTGTTGCAGATGAAAGTGGCACACCATCATATAAAGACACTCTTTTACCTGAAGCTACTGGTGTCTGACATGGCTTACAGTTCAGCATGTCATGCTTCTTCAACAGCTCCAGAGCATACTTGTTTTGTGTTAGAAGCATAGTGTTTGAAGATTTGTCTGTCACCACCTCAATGCCCAGAAAATAATGCAAAGCTCCAAGATCCTTCATGGCAAATTCAGCTTAAAGGCAACTCACAAAAGAAGAAATAAGATCTTCAGAGGAACCAACAAGGATGATATATATCATCCACATAAACCAACAAAATCATCTTGCCACTGGAACCATAGGAATAGAACATAGAACTATCACACTGTGACTGCACAAAATTATTCTTCAAGAGAAAATCACTAAACCTCTTAAACCATGCTCTAGGTGACTGTTTCAACCCATAAAGAGATCTTTTCAGCTTGCACACATAATCAGGATGCTCAGGATTCACAAATCCTGGTGGCTGTTTCATGTAGACATCTTCATTAAGAAATCCATGAAGAAAAGCATTTGACACATCAAGCTGCCTCATTGCCCATTTTTCACTCAAGGCTAAACTCAATACACATATGATGGTAGTAGATTTAACAACTGGACTAAAAATCTCCTGACAATCCACACCATTTATCTGTCTATGTCCTTGAACAACTAGTCTTGCTTTCCTTCAGTCTAAGTCACCATCAGCTTTTAATTTTGCTTTAAACAACCACTTGCACCCTAATACATCATTCCTTATTCATAAGGTACATCTTCCCATGTATTGTTTTTATATAATGCCTCATATTCAACTTCCATAGGTAACTCCCATTTTGGATCTGCAGCAGCTTCCTTAAAGTTTTTAGGCTCAGAGATGGATTCTAAGATAACAGAAAAGGCTACAGGAATAGGATGTTTAGAGGTATATTTAGGAGTAACACTGGAAAATGCAACAAAGTCAGGATGAAGAGATTTTTGTTTAATAATGCCAGATTTAGACCTTGTATGAACAGTTGAAGATGGAGCAGAGGGTATTGAAGGAACACAATCAGATGGAGACACAGAGGATAACTCTATCTGAGAATCAAGAAGTGTTTCAGTAGTGGACAATGTAGGTGACTGAGGTATAGTATGTATGACAGGGGAAGAAGCTATGTCAGGTGAAGTAGATGCATCTGTGACATTTGGTTGATATGGGAAAACATTTTCATCAAACACCATATGAGTTGTAGTGTAAACCTTATGTGTTTTCATATCATAGCACCTATACCCTTTGTGAAATGGACTATATCCAATAAACACACACATTGCAGACTTAGGGCTCAGTTAGCAAACATAAACAACCAAACACCTTAAGGAAATTATAAACAACCAAACACCTTAAGGACTATATAGTCCCTTTGTGAAATGGACTATATGCAGTAAGATTGGGAAAACATAAACAACCAAACACCTTAAGGAAATTATAATCTGGCAACTTAGCAAACAACATTTCATAAGGACACTTGTACTGAAGAACCTTTGATGGAGTCATGTTAATCAAATAAGTTGCAGTTAAAAAACTATCATACCAGAATCTCTTAGGCAAATGAGCATTGAAGCTAAGTGTGTTTCCCATTTCTGTAATATCCCTATGCTTCCTTTCAGCAGCTCCATTCTGTTGATGTAGATAAGGACAGGAAATCCTAATAGAAATCCCTGTTGCATCCAAAAATTCTCTAAAAAGACCTTTTGACAACTCAAATGCTCCATCACACTGAAACTCTTTGATTTTCAAATCAAGTAAATTCTCCATTTTATTCTTGAAAAGTTTAAACATAACAAACCATGTGTTTTGAGCTTCATTGGAAAAATCCAACTAAACTTACTATAGTCATCCATAAACAAGATATAATACTTGTAGCCTAAGTATGATGTAGTAGGAGCAGGACCCCATACATCACAATGAACAAGTTCTAAAGGATGACTAGAAACAGAAGGAGAATAGAAAAATGGCATACAATGACTCTTTCCCAACTGACAGGAAGAACATACAGAGTCAAACTCCTTATTTGCTAGTGTAATAGCTTCAGCACTTGCAAGTTTCTTCACTATCTTAACTGCAGGGTGACCCAACCTGTTATGCCACACCTTTGCTGGAGCAATCACTGACATAGCTGCAACATGCTGATGTGTCTTAAATCCCTTCATAGAAGTCATAGGATACAGATTGTTCTTCATCTTCCCTCTAGCCAAAATGTACTTGGTCAACAGAGACTTGATTTCATAACCCCATGGAAAAAATTCAAAGGATCAATTGTTGTCAGCAGTAAACTTTGCAATTGATAACAAGTTGTGTTTGATGGAAGGAACAAATAACACATCATCAAGATTAAATTTTTTAAGATCAGAAGTAATGGTACTAGATCCTTTTAAAGTAATGGGTAGAAGCTTACCATCACCCACCATAACCTGTTCAAATTCATCATACTCTTCAGGGTTGTTAAGTAGTGAATAGTCATTAGTTAGATGGCTAGTAGCACCACTATCTGGAATCCATACAGGACCAGATGCACTAGGCTGCCATGAACCACCATAACACTTCTCAGATGTATTAACTTCTTCATCACCATTTGATGTTTCCACACCAACAAAAGCTTGATGACCAGGATTGAACCGATTCTTGGATGGTGCATATTTATATCTGCATCTACCAGCAAAATGACCAAGCTTCATGCATATCTGACAAGGAATTACACTCAAATCTATAACCTGTCCTGATGCAGATGAGTTGTACTGTTGACATGGATGAACTTGTTTCACTGCAGGATTAAACTCTCCTTTTCTGAATGTATGTGGAGGTCCACCATTTTGTTTTGGCATAGGAGATGAACTAAAAGATGGATTCCCTGTATGAGGATGATGCTGTTGACTAAAGGATGGTGGTTTCTTCCCATTAGAGTGAAACTTTCTGACATAAAATGCTGTATTTGTTGGATCCATGACCAAAGATGCAGTTTGCTCTTCAGCTTGCTCTTTCATCCATTGCTTATGATTTAGAATTCTGGATCTCAATTCAGAAAAACTCACTGGTCTGTCCTTATTTTGCATAGTCACCACAAATTCTCTAAACTCACTTCCAAGGCCAGACAATGTGTACATAACCATATCTGAATCGGATACCGGTTCTCCTATCTCAGCTAGTGAGTCACAGATAGATTTGATTTGTTTAAGGAAATTGATGACAGAAGTATTACCTCTCCTTATGGAATGCAGCTGAGTTTTGAGGATGGATCTTCTAGCAAAAAATTGTTCAGTAAAAAGCTTAGACAGATGAAGCCATTGCTCTCTTGCAGTACCAAGGCGAAGCAATTCTAAAGCCAAAGAGGGTACAACAGTACCATGAATGCAAGATCCAACAAAATGATCCAGAGATCTCCATTCCATATATGCAGGATTTGGCATAGGAACATTGTTATGAAGTATCCAAGCCGGTTCAGGCTGAATTGATCCGTCCACATACCCAAACAAATTTGTACTAATGAGAATCGACGAGATCTGAGTTTTCCATACCAAATAATTCGATCCATCAAGTTTTACTGAAACAAAATTGCTAATGTTGATATTAGGTAGTGGTGGTGGTTTGTATGAATTTTGATATGGCAGATTAAATTCAGCGACTCGCTGTTGATGCATAAATGGAGTTTGAGCTTGAAAACCAGGTGGTGGTTGATTATACGCCCTTGGTGTTTGAATTAGCGGTTGTACTGGTGTATGTGGTAGTTGTGATGTTTGTAATAATGGATGAGATGGTGATTGAGGCGGTGGATTCGGTGATGATGATTGAGATGGTGGATGTTGTGATGATTGTTGAGATGTATGTTGTACAGGATGTGGTGATTGTTGAACATTATTTTGATGAACATTTGAAACAATTTCTGTGAACGGCGGCGGTTGTGGTGGTGCTGAATTTGATACAGCAGAGATCAGAGGCGGATAATTGTTAGAGTTTTGAAGTAAAGAAGCGGAAGACGATGAAGGATTTGAAGGAAAACTAGTTTGTGTTGTTCTCATTTTCAGAGATTTTAGGGTTTTGATTGTTGTATTGAAATGTTGTAATGGATCTCTCTGGTAACTGATACCATATGAGTTTAACAGTTGAGTTCATAAATGAACTACAGACTTGCCTTTATAGTTCAGGCATAACTGACGCACCGACACTAACATAAGAACTTACACCACACAGCTGTAAACAGCCTGTCACATGCACACACCTCACTCACACTTTTACACACTACAACATTATTTAGGCAGACACATTATGGTGTCTTACACACTGTGGTGTATCATTTAATGGCCAATGAATTCAATTCTCAGTGTAAATTTAAGTTTGGTTTTTACTGGTGAATTGTTTTAATTTTTGATCTTAACCTTGCTTTGTCTTTAATCTCTTATTCCTCTTCGATTTCCAATTTTTGAGTCCATTAATTTACAATTTACCGATGAATTTGTAGCCAAAAATAAAATAAAATGTTTAGATCACCAAACTTTCTGGTAAATCTGCTCGTTGGCTGTGACAACCAGCCCTACTACTTGTCCATAGCTGCCACAGTTAGATTGAAGGGATATAACTAGATGGTAAAAGCCTTCGTCTTTGGCAGTAATGCTAGTGCAGATATCGATCTTTGCAATTGTTTTAGAATAGGACGTCTTTTATGAGTTTATACTCTGTGAAGTAAAAGTGAAAGGATCTTGTATTTTGCATGTCTTTCTGAATTCATTTTTCACTATATCATTTCTCTATTCTACATTCATCAACACGATCGACAGATTAGTTCTATAACGCACTTTCCCTTCAAACATTGAGTGAAGCAGGGACACTGGGACAGACATCTTTTACATGTGATGGGAACGGTGCATATGGCGACTTCAATGGCTTATTGAAAATCTACGTACTGTTTCCAATTACCTTCTTGGTTGTTCAGAAATACTAGAATTTGTAGCCCACTCAATTTTTATTTTTCATTACCCGGCAAAATAAGAGATACATTTAGAACAGAGAAAACCATCTTATTTAAAAAAACAAACATGGACTATACAAAAAACATACTTGGTGTAGTCAGTGGAGAAAAGATGCCAACAACAACCTTGCTAAGCACCATACCACATGAAATTGCGCCTTCAGCTGCATAAGGTGCAACAACAATCGTGCAATCAAGAACAGCACATGCCAACGCAAGCATCACTGCCATTTTCTAAGTAGCTAATTAAACTTGAACGCAAAATTAAGCACGGGATGAATCAAAAAGCTTATGAGTTTGTGTTTTGCTTACAAGTTACAAGGCATGTATACAGGGGGGTTTATACTGCAGGGTAGAGGTGTAAAACGTGCCAGCACAGCACAGCACATGGCACACGAAGGCGTGCTTTTACGTGCCATGTGTCGTGCTGTGTTGTGCCTACAATCTTAACGTGTTGTGCCGTGCTGTGTTTTTTAGTCAAAAGCAAAGCACGGCATGGCACACGAGCATGACACACGAATAACACTACACGAATTCCAGTTTTTACCAACAACAGCATTAGTCACGGTTTGCATTTCAGCAACGCGCATACGCTGTTGGGAAGCTCGTAACGTCTTCAATGGTTACTGAAAATGCGATCTGTTACAGTGCTCCGTGTTTTTGTTGGTGCAATTACCCGCCTACCCTCAATATTTGGGTGCACTTCCTAAGTTAGCCTCGACTTTTCTTTTCCCCGCCCCACTTTTGGGCTGATGAAATTTCAACCCCAGCATCGTAACAGAACCGGATTTTTATTTCAACGGATTAACTTAATACCACAGATCCGAAAATAAGAAAACCCAAAAGAAAATCAAAGAAAAATTAGCAAACCATTTATTATTTCTGAATTAGCTCAGCTGTATGTCCAACACCAACATTAAGCTGCCACATCCACTCATTTCTCTCGCTGGTTTCTTTTTCTCCACCGGATTCTTTTCTATCACCAGTTTCTTTCCCTGCCGACGTCGAGTTTGACGGCCAAATTCGTCGAGCACAGTGAGATTTAGCGTGCGGGAACTTCATCAACATCATTGAATCAATCAAATCTTCTATGAAATATTGATTTGGAAACTGGTTTGAGTTTAGTCGATTTCTTATAGAAGGATTGAAACTGATTTCAAATTTTGGATCTGACGATGCTCTATTGGTTAAGGTATTTCACTTGTATCCCTTTGAATTGGAAATTTACATCTATAGTCGAAACCATTGAGTGTCAATGATTAAATTTCTAGTTATGAGTATTGAAGGTCTGAATCTCTCAGATCTGTTTGCTGTTGTAGGATTTTTGTTGATTTGTCTGATTTTTGCGTTTGTTGATTGTCATTAGAAATGTAGATGTGTTTTAAGTTCATGGTAGTCTGTATTTCCATGTGATTGTAGGTGTGGTTAGTTCATATATTGTACTCTGGTTTGATAATGTTACACTGAAAAGTTTACACATTAGGTTGATGTACTTTGTCTAGGACATATTATAGGGCACCAAATAAATCATACAGAAAATCTAAAACATTACTGCCAACTAGTTATCCAAAGATAAACAAGCAAAAACATTACAGCCTCCATAGACTTAAAATAACACTCTGAGACTGAAAACTGCTTATTTCCTTGGCCTACATCGAAATTTATGTCAGAGATCATAGTCAGTGACCAAGCTACATTCTCCACTTCCCTGTCCTGCAATCTACTAATGATATATAGACTAAGGGAAACAACTGTAAGTTCTCGACTGTTCAACCAAGCATCCTTCCAAAGCATATATTTCATTCATATACCTCCCAATCTATTGGGCCTGCAATGCCTTGTTCTAAAACTTCAACTTCTTTATACCCACACCACCACTAGAATACCTAGACACATCAATAACAATCAAAGAAACTACAACAAAATTTCCTTAGCCAACATTGAAATTTATGTCAGAGATCATAGTCAGTAATTGAGCTACATTCTCCACTTCCCTGTCCTGCAATCTGCTAATGCTATATAGACTAAGGGAAACAACTCTAAGTTCTTGACCGTTCAATCAAGAATCCTTCCAAAGCATATATTTCATTCCTATACCTCCCAATCTATTTCGCATGCAATGCCCTGTTCTAAAACTTCAACTTCTTTATACCCACACCACCACCTTCATTCTAACAGGATTATCCTAAGAACAACAGTTGCAGTAATTATCAAGAGTAATCAGAATTCTCATGATTGGACTATACAGAATTCTCACCACACATCAATTTAACAGTAATTCAAACAAAAATTAAACCATTAATTTTAACTTAATGTATTAAACCCCCAAAATATTTAACTTTAAACATGCAACCAATAACAGTATCCCAAAATATAAATCCTTAAGCACAAAATAACTTAAAAAAAACACAACATTGTTTAGGAATGGAAGAGAGACTGTAAAGCCATAAGAATAGCATACCCAATGTACTGCAGCACCATCATCCCTAAAAGTTTGTTGATCAATTGGGGATCAATAACATGTTGCATGGGCAGGAATCTCCCCACATTCCTTGATCTCCCCTGGATCATCTCTATTTCCTTCATGAATCTGCTCTTTCTTCTTTCTGCAGCTGGCCATCTCCTTCTAGGATTTTCATCTCCCTTCCCATTCACTTGATTGTAGAACTCAACAATTGGACCCATTGGATAGGGGATTTGCATGTATTCCTGGAAATGAGATTTTTGATTTCCATGCTTGCAAGGACCTGTGTATTACATACCCTTTATCTCCATGTTTGCAAGGACCTTTCTGATCATCATCTTAATCTCTTTAAGAAATTTTGATTTTTTTAATCTCTTTTCTCTCTAACTCTTGGTTTTCTTCTTCTGACTTTGGGTGAATAAGGCTTAATCACTTACTTTTGCAGGAGTGGTTTCTTTTCACATTCCTCTATATAATAAAAATTAAATAGCTTTTAAGACATTCTTCTTTTTCTGCGTTTTCCTATGTCCAAACATTGGTCATAGGTCAGTGAAAGGCCATAAGTCAGTTTTCTTTCACTACACCAAATTTAGCGTATAGAAACAGAGTCAACCTGTTTCAAATCGGGGTTGCAACAGTCGACCGCTGTTGCAAACAAGGGCAATGCAAAATTCTGCAACAGCTCACTCCCTGTTGCAAATTTTGGGTTGAAACAGGGGTCAACTCG
>JAJJMA010204500.1:0-18182 GCA_023529015.1 Papaver nudicaule | reverse complement strand
CATACATCACCATTATCTTGGTCCCCAAATCCAAAATGAGTTGATTTCATTGTTGGGACGTCGTGTGAGAGGCCGTATTGTGGAAACATTCAAGAAGCTAAATATTTTTCTGTGATACCTGACTGTACTTCAGATACAAGTCGTGAAGAACAAATGTAACTTGGTATAGATGTGTAGATGTTTCCGCAACTCCGGCAAAAGTTGAAGAATACTTTCTGGGTTTTATTAAAGTTGAAGAGACTACGAGAGAAGCACTTTTCGATGAACTTAAATCTGTTTTGCTCAGGCTTGATCTTAATATTGATGGTATTAGAGGACAAGGATACGACAACGAATCTAATATGAGTGGAAAGAATAAGGGGGTGCAAAATAGGTTACTTGAGGTAAATCCTAGAGCATTTTACATGCCATGTGCTTGTCATAGTCTTAATCTTTTGATTTTGGATATGGCTAAATCATGCCCTAAAGCAGTAAGTTTTTTCAAGGTTGTGCAACATATATATACAAGTTTTATTCAGCATCCACCAGGCGTTGGCAAGTGTATGAAGAAAAGGTTGGTGGTCTCACCGTTAAACCGTTGTCAGATACTCGATGGGAAAGTCATATTGAGGCTATTAGAGCGATACGTTTCCAGGCTTCTAAGATTCAAGATGCTTTACTACATTTGTCAGAATCACTCGATTTTAGTGCAGAAACAAGAGCTGAAGCTTCTTCACTACTAGAGAATGAATTTGAAGATTTCGAGTTTATACATGGAATGGTTGTTTGGCACCATCTACTGCTCGTGGTTAACTCAGTTAGTAAATTGCTTCAAAAAAAGGATATGCAACTCGATATTGCCGTGAAGCGATTTAGAGAACTTGTTTCTTTCATTGAGAACTATAGGAAGACTGGATTTGATAATTCATTGATAGAAGCTACAACGGTCGCAGAGACGATGAGGATCGAACCCATTTTTCCCGAAAAACGCATCGTTAAAAGAAAAAGACATTTTAATGATGTAAGTGCACCCGAAGAAGCCCCGTTATCAGGTAAAGAATCCTTTAGAGTTAACTCTTTCAATCACATATTAGATCAAGCTATTTCTTCACTCAATAGTAGATTTGAACAATTTCAAGAGTTCACACAAAATTTTGGATTCTTATATAATGTTGATCAATTGCGCTCTCTTGATGATGATATCTTAAAGGCTTCTTGTATCAAGCTTGAAAATTATCTAAAGCATGGTATGGGTTCTGATATTAACGGGCATGACTTATATGCGGAATTGAATGTTTTGAAAGACTTTCTGCCTGCTGAAGCTGGCAAAGCAGTTGAAGTTTTGAATTTCTTAAAAGATATTGAACGCGGCTATCCAAATGCCTTCACATCATACAAAATCTTATTGACAATTCCAGTCATAGTTGCCCCATTCGAACGAAGTTTTTTGAAGTTGAAAAGTTAATCAAGTATTATCTTCGGTCGACGATGTCACAAGAAAGATTGAATGGATTAACAATGTTGTCGATTGAGATATTAGATAAAATTAACCTCGATAGTGTAATTGATGATTTCGCATCGGAAAAGGGCAGGGGAGAGATTGGTTTTTGTCATGAGATGAGGTATTTTAGTTGTGTTTTTTAGCTATTTTTTTAGCCGTGATGTTCCGTTTGACAATCTATAATATATTTTTTTTTTATCAAATTGCAAAAAAAAACTATTTTTGCTTATACAGGGCCCCCGTTTCAGTAACATCGCCTAGGGCCCCCGTTTCAGTAACATCACCTAGGGCCCCCAAAAACTTTGCTACGGCCCTGGTTGTGAATGGGATGATTTTGGACTAATGGTTATATGGACTACCTGGTGGAGACGGATGCAAGCAGGTGATTTGATAATACAAAATATATAAAAAAAATAACCAAAGCATATTATGAGATTTTACTATCTAAAATAAATTTTTTTTTTTTGAGAATAAAAAGAAAAGGAGCAAATACAAACCGTTTTAAATTAGGAGATATTTGACCAAATTATTTTTTGTCGGTAATCGTAAAAGATGTCGCGAGGAGAAGAAGGGCTACATACTTGGGCCACATCGCAGCCGGACCGCCCATAATCTTAGCCATGTTTTCTCTGGGAGTTTCCCGGGAAAGTGTAGAACTCTCAACGTTGTTGCTATTTGGTCCCCATGTTTGACTAGTGCACACGCGTCATCATTCACCCATTCCAAACACCTAAAACGGATACATCTACACAACAGCAAAAACAAAACTCATCACATCATCATCGTGTTTGGAAGTCACAACAAAAGCAGAAGAAAAAGGAAAGTAGAGAGACAGGCAGAGAGAGAGAGAGAAACCAAATTAGGGCGCCAATTTTAACCCCCACGACCTCATTTTTGGCGCTCTAAATCTCTCTGAGCGTCTCGTACTTCTCCCCCAACTTTACTTTATTATCCTAGAAACCTCTCATTTTCTCTTGTAAGTTAAAAAAAAAAAACAAAAAATGGTGAAACCAGCAGAGCAGTTAGCAGCAGTCGGAGGAGGAGGAGGAGGAGGAGGAGGATCGCAAGTTAGATGTGCAGGATGTAAAATGATACTGTCAGTAGGAACAGGAATGGTTGAATTTATATGTCCAAGTTGTCAATTACCACAGAGATTACCACCTCAACTTCTTCTTATGAGAAATAATAACCATTTACAACAACTACCACCGCCAATACAAACCCATGGGATTGACCCAACTAAGATTCAACTACCTTGTGCTAATTGTAAAGCTATACTAAATGTACCCCATGGTTTGTCTAGGTTTTCTTGTCCACAATGTGGTGTTGATCTTGCTGTTGATCTTTCTAAGATTAAACACTTTACACAACTTCCTCTTCCACATCAAATGGAAGAAGAAGTTAACGAGGTTTGCATTTTCTTCACTTCCTATTCATTATTGTTCAGTTTTTCTTTTTTCTTTTCTTTTTTGGAGAAAAAACCCTATTTTTATTGTTGGGGTTTTGGTTAGTTATGGAAAATTAAGGGCTTAGTAAACGCGAATAATAGTGTTATAAATTAGTTACTTTCTCATGTATCAAAAAAAAAAAAAAAAAAAAAAATCAGTTAATTTCTCTACGAGCATTGATTAAACTGTATAGAGTAATTATATCTCCTTTTCGACGTGGGTGTCATCTAAAGATAGGTGAAATGTGCTTCGTGGGGGGATAAGATAATGTTGTTTATGGTTGTGCCTCAACTGGAGATACTTCTACTGTTGTGTGCATTGATTAATATCTTGTTGAAGTATCTCCAAAATATTCGAGTGTGAGAGAAGAAGACATTAGCTAATCGTATTTGATATTACTCAAATACTGGGCGACGCAGCTTTGCATCAGAAATTCATAGAGACTATCCAACTGTTCAAAGTTCTAAGAATTTGTGCTTGGTGCAGCTACTTTAAAGTTATGTATTAAGTTGTTAAATAAGGGTCTCAACACCCCTCAGTAAATGGTCTGATGCCATTATAAAAATGCCAGGTGGCTGTAGACGTGGAGCGAGAAGAAGACGAAGGAGGCTTGGCTGGAGAAACATTTACAGATTATGTAAGTTAATTCGGTATGCTCTCTTTTGATGCACCTGTGCACCAATGAAATGGGGTTTTCTCTCTTTACCACTTGGTTTTCAGTTCTAGTGTTTACCGGTGGGTTTTTACGCAGCGTCCTCCCAAAGTATCAATTGGTCCTCCCCATCCAGATCCTGTTGTGGAAACATCTTCTTTGTCAGCAGTGCAGCCACCAGAACCTACGTATGACCTTGAAACCAGGGAGAACTTGGAGAGTACAAAAGCATTATCTTGCTTGCAGATTGAGACATTAATCTACGCTTCTCAGGTTGCCGTCTATTTTTTCACATGTCCAGTATTAATATCATTAACGTATATAACTTAATCTTATATATTTATAATCTAATTCTGATATCAGCCCTAAACTAATGGAATTATCTATCTGTACTTACAGCGACACCTTCAGCACCTAGAAAGTGGTGTTAGGGCAGGATTTTTTATTGGCGATGGAGCTGGTGTGGGTAAAGGTCGAACAATTGCTGGATTGATATGGGAGAATTGGCATCATGGGAGGAAAAAATCACTGTAAGTAATAATGAAGTTACCAGCTTTGTGTGCATGTGTTGCTTCTTTAATTCCTCATTTTGTGCTGTATCATTTACTTTACTTACGATGATTGACAAGAGTCTAGTCATGCATGTGTTTGCTAATTTTCTGGTTATGGGTTTGGCGTTATATAAAGTTTGACTGCACAAAATTTCTATGCCGATTTTATTAGTCATTATTATGGCTTGCTTTTCTTAAACAATTTAGAATGATGTATGATATCAATATCTCAATGGGAAGAAATTATAAAGATGGGAAGTGCATCTTTTTGATTTTCGAATTCTAAGTCTTGAAAATTGCTGATGGACGGGCGGAGATAAGTGAGTGCATCTCCGCATGTTTCTATGACTTAATAGTTCATGGCTGATAAGGAAAACAAGAAAAAGAGACAGTAGTTATCGTTATTTTCCTTGCTTGACCCATGGCTGATAAGAAAAAACACTTCATGCATGGTTTATTATTATTATTATTATTTTTTTTGTTGTTCGTGATTATATAGCGGGTCTCTTCTTCAATTTAGGCTTTATTTATGGCAATGCTCTTACAGGTGGATCTCTGTGGGGTCAGACCTGAAATTTGATGCACGAAGAGATTTGGATGACGTAGGTGCCACATGTATTAAAGGTAGCCTCCAATAAGCTATAATTCTGAACCATTATTTTTTGCTCAGCTAAGAAAGTGTGTTTAACCTGAGTAGTAGCTTCATATCTTAGCTTTCTCATATTCTTAATTTGGCTGGAGTGTCATTCTAATATTATTCAGCTTTCAACTACCATGATCAAATAAACTAAAATCATAATTAGTAAACAATTTCTATTATTGGATTCTTCTGTTTTGCGCTTGCTGAGTATATCATATGCTGTATAGTTTGTATTCAAATTCTAATCTTACTAGTCATATTATGCTACAATAGTGCATGCATTGAACAAGCTTTCTTACTCCAAGCTTGATTCGAAGTCCGTTGGCATAAAGGAGGGAGTTATTTTCCTGACATACAGCAGCCTCATAGCATCATCTGATAAAGGACGTTCTCGTCTCCAGCAACTTTTGCAGTGGTGTGAGTCGGAATATGATGGTCTGGTGGTGTTTGACGAGGTACAAGATCCATATCTAATTTTTGTATGAGGATAGTAGCCAACCTATATTTGGTAACTCATCCTTCTGAATTAAACATCTTACACAACCTATAATTGTCATTGTAACGGTCTCTCTTTGAATTTTTAAATATTCTTCTGGAACTGTGGTCTGATATATTCGATTTCCTACAGTGCCACAAAGCTAAGAATTTGATTCCTGAAGCTGGATCACATCCAACTCGAACAGGAGAAGCAGTTCTTGAGCTCCAGGTTGATGAGATACTATTGGAGTCTTGCTTATGTATCGTGCAATTTCTTTTGTTATCTAACTATACCATAGCTGGAGTTAAGATAATTTATATTGCTGTTACTTTCC
Source organism: Papaver nudicaule (assembly GCA_023529015.1). NCBI lineage: Eukaryota > Viridiplantae > Streptophyta > Magnoliopsida > Ranunculales > Papaveraceae > Papaver > Papaver nudicaule. The sequence continues at coordinate 12,599 of JAJJMA010204500.1, read as the reverse complement.
GTTAAATATAACAGGGTAAACTTCCAGAAGCTCGCATAGTTTATTGCTCAGCCACAGGTGCATCAGAACCTCGAAATATGGGTTACATGGTCAGACTTGGGCTTTGGGGGGTGGGAACATGTTTCCCTAACTTTCGTGATTTCTTAGGTTGGTCTGTGAAGCCTAATATTAACATCTGTTCTCATAAAGATAATGTAATGCTATTTTGGATGAGTCTGTAATATTTACCAGTCCTATTTTAACACTCTTTGAAACCAGTAAAGCTTGGTGGCATATGGATAAATTTCTCTGAAGATAGAGGTCTTGCTATGCATATTATTGTTTGTGCATATTCTTTACTTGTCTTGAAGTCCATCTCGTTGGTTATGTTTCATTTTTTGTTGCTGATAAGCATTTATGACTTACTACTTAACTAAATAGCATATCTAGACTTGGTTTAAATTTCGATATATGTTTTTTTATCTTGGATACGCTACCAAGGTTTGGCTTTTGATTATCCCAAACTGAAATGGGGATGGCCCGTAAAACTTCATACCTGCTTCTTTCCATCTACTGCTAAAATTGTAGATCGTACGAGCCTCATTTCTTTTATCTTAATCTTAGTTTTGACTTTTATCCCTGATTGTGTGTTCTCTTTTCTTTTCTGACATGTTCTAGACTTTCTCCATTATTCTTATTCCTTTCTTTGTTCACTAAGCTGTTAAGTTTTTCATCCTTCATTGTCACCTGAAATGAAAATGACTTTATTGGTATATTTTCCCAGGGGCTCTCGATAAAGGTGGTGTTGGAGCACTAGAACTTGTTGCCATGGACATGAAGGCCAGGTTAGAAGGGGTTTGCTTTAGATCACTATGTTTCAGAGATGTGTATTACTTTATTGGTAGTAATATTACCCAATTGTAATGCGTTTACTTCTTTCAGGGGCATGTATGTTTGCCGCACGCTGAGTTACAAGGGTTCAGAATTTGAAGTTGTTGAAGCCCCGCTAGATGTAGAGATGATGGTAAGTGGCACTTGTCCTTCTTGGAACTAGAGATTCTCTTTGAATCAGAAGCATGATATCCTGATTAAGATATATAACTCTTAAAAATGAATGTGCTCTAGCATGAGATAAATTGTACCTGTTGTCTTAGTCTTCATTTTCGGCAAGGACAAGAAATCTATAATGTAGAGGATTTTTGATTCAGTTATAATTTGTATACATGTGTCTCAATCACTTTTCATTATTGTTAGTTTACGAAATGACTAGACTGAAGTTTGAACAATCATGGCCACTTTATGGGTTCTATAGTGCTCTGTATTAAGAAGAACTCTTATGAACAGCTTCTGCAAAGGAGTCGACATCCTCATCGTCTCTCCATTTGTTTCTGCTGATTATGTCAGTGTTTCTTTACTTCCAGGATTTGTACAAGAAGGCTGCAGAGTTTTGGGCAGAACTGCGGGTGGAATTATTGTCAGCAAGTGCAGTTCTTTGTGATGAAAAACCTAATTCAAGTCAGTTGTGGCGTTTGTACTGGGCTAGTCATCAGGTATGTAGCCTGCGAATTTATGATAGGTTACATTCTCATACCTTTGTGATGAAAATCCCAAATGCTGACTTGGCCATACACGTCTTGTATCAGAAATTCTTTGCTCGGCCATACACATGCATATCTAATTCTCAGTAAACCGTGTTTTGTTTCAGTCAACAGTTCTGTTAGATCTTAAGTCATCGTGATCTTGTATGTCAATATAATAATTAGATATAATTGTTCATGGGTACACTTGACATCACGATGTGCAGTCAGAGCACTGACGTGACGACTGCAGAGGGTCGGGCACATTATCTGTCTCTGACATGGCACCATCTATAAACTGGTGTGTCTCACCTCTGGAATGCTGCTCTGCTTATCTCTTATTTGTAAATTGCTGTTTGTGCTTTTGCCACATGCAGCGTTTCTTTAGACACATCTGTATGTCAGCTAAGGTGCCTGCTGCTGTACGTCTGGCTAAGCAAGCGCTACTAGAAAGCAAGTGTGTGGTGATTGGACTTCAAAGTACTGGAGAAGCACGGACGGAGGAAGCGGTGACAAAATACGTATGCATTTATTGATGTCGTAATAAATATTTCTGTTTCTTTTATGTGGTGTTCATTTCATTTATTTACTATTTACTTATGGTGGTTTACTAACAAACACACTGAACTTCAATTCCTCTGAAATAGGGATCTGAAATGGAGGATTTTGTTTCTGGTCCCCGTGAACTTTTGCTAAAATTTGTGGAAGAGAATTATCCATTGCCTCCACATCCTGATATGTTACAAGGTAATGAATGATGCAAACACTTTTTTAGTAATCCATTTATGGGTTGTAAGTTTAATCCTCTTTTAATTTGGTTATAATAGGTGAGGATGGGGCTAAGGAGCAACAGCGAAAGCGGCACTCAGCGACTCCTAGTGTAAAAGGGAGAGCACAAAAAGTAGCAAAGAAAGCTCCGACTGAAGCTGAAAGCATATCACAATGTGAGTCTGTTCTTGCTCGTGGGTGACTGATGGCAGTATTGGCATTTCTTCAATGGCTAGTTCGCATTAGTTTATCAATCAATATAATGTTATTCAAGAATCCTTTGCATTATCCCCATCCATACTACATTTAAATTGTTGATTGTCGAATTTTTATTGTCGTTAGTGGAGGTTATTTCTTTGTTTGGTCGGCTTAATATTTTCATTTTTTTTTCTGTTAGGCTTGGGTTGTTCAAGAAAAACAACAACAACAAAAAAGTCCTGATTGTATGTACATTTCACCAAATACTTGATTAATTCTTTTCGGTTTTTGCAGCCGAGTCTGATCAGGAGTCCACAGATTCTGATGATGATGAGTTCCAGATCTGTGATATTTGTAACATTGAAGAGGTGAATGACTTTAGAAGCATCTGCATGTTTGAATTCTTACAAGTAACAATAATAAAAACGCCTATATATGATCTCCTTTTTAGGAAAGGAAGAAGTTGCTACGTTGTTCCTGTTGTGGCCAATTAGTCCACCCTGCGTGTTTAGTACCACCGTTGATAGATGTGGTGGTGCCTGAGGATTGGTCATGTCATTCATGCAAGCAAAAAACAGACGAGTATCTTCTTGCACGAGATGTTTATCTAGCTGAAATGCGGAAGAGGTACGTGCCTTTGATATTAAGTAATCACCTGGTTATCATTTGCAGACCTCTTCCTCGGAGAACATATGAGTTATATGATCTATTATTTTCAGGTATGAAGCAGCTTCTGAGCGCAAATCGAAAATATTGGATATTATTCGTTCTTTAAATCTTCCAAACAATCCTCTGGACGATATCATTGATCAGGTACTGGTCATTTGACCTGATTGATTGTTTTTATGTTCATATATTTTGCGGACCAAGGTACTGATCAACTGAAATCAGACTTTTCAAAATTGGAGATTTATTTTGTTGGTGAAAAACGATTCTTATGAATTAACTTGTTTGGTAAGTATTTATAGTGTTTCTAAATAGAGATAAAATCCACACATATTATTACATAGTCAGCAAGTATACATTGGGATAATGGGACTGCATTGGGATAAACAAAGGGCGAATGTTTGGTGATCTAGATTACCATCCCTAACAATCATTTTTTTTCTGAAATTTGTATTTATCATCCATCGGTTCCCGTAGATGATAAAATGAATATTCACTCACCAATCATGTTAACCGGATTTTTCAGTAAATGGATGACTGGATTGCAAGTTTTAGAATGGATTGATTTTTGGAGAGGTTAATCTAGTCATCATACCATTTATGGTCATTAATGTAAGTCCTTAGATGATCTTCAGTCGAGTCATAAGTACAAAAATGTCATTTCAATGTAAATGTGGTGACCAAATTGGGAACACTAGGGTATGCCCGAGCAAGCATCGGCCTTATTAATAGTTAAAAGAGGGGCCAGGATTCCCTAGTTTCCCTTTGCTTTCATATCAGAACGGTGTTTTACTAGTATTTTTTTAATGGAAGGTCAGTGTGTAGCCTAAATATCGAAAAGAAACAAAATAAGCAAACTAGTTAAAAACGAGTTCTCGCACACTTCACAGGAAAAGTCAACTGTGGATGTCTGCTTTAAGTCAATAGAACAGGACTTTGTACAGAATCAAATATCCGAAGGCATCAGATGATTAGAAAAGTATTCCTTTGCTGCTTGAATGTTTACCTCCGTAAGTTTTTTTTTGTTCTTTTGCATGTTATTATGACCTATTCTCTGCTTCAGTTCATCTACTATTCTATATATCTGTCAATCAATACTTCCCTATTTTGTGCAGCTAGGAGGTCCTGATAATGTTGCAGAGATCACAGGAAGGCGTGGCATGCTTGTCAGGGCTTCCAATGGAAAAGGGGTCGTTTATCAGGCCCGGAACACGTGAGGATGGTTTCTCATTATATCCCCTTGATTTTTTCAGTCTCAGTGGTTTCTGAATGATGTCCTCATTTTCTTGCTCCAGAAAGGAAGTAGCCATGGAAATGGTGAATATGCATGAGAAGCAACTTTTCATGGAAGGCAAAAAACTGGTCGCCATAATCTCTGAAGCTGGTTCTGCTGGTGTTTCTTTACAGGCAGACAGAAGGGTAACTAATCAGGTTTGCACCAAAACTGTTATATTTTCCTTACTATAATGTCTTATAGTTGGACTGGATTTGATGCTTAAGTTGCATTATGAATTCTCTCTGAGTGCTGTATAATGTCATTCATGCCAGAAAAGAAGAGTTCATCTTACTCTGGAGCTACCTTGGAGTGCAGACCGTGCAATACAACAGTTTGGAAGAACTCATCGGTCAAATCAAGCTTCCGCACCCGAATATAGGTTGGCTATTCGTTATGTTAGTTTCTCTACAGCTATTTGATATCCTTTTCCATTATTACTATTATATATATAATATATTTACTGTTAAAATGACACTATCTTGACATTGTGTCGCAAGTTTTTTAATAACTCCTAAACGACAATGAATTTGAAGCTAATTTTTTGGTAGAATGTTCTTCTTATAGAGCTTTATGTTCACACCAAAAATGAGCGCATTTCGATAGGTATAAAACCACCATCTATCAATTGTCGTTTTAACCGTTGAATCAAAAAACTAACCGGTTAATTTTCAAAGGTGTAGAAGGTGGTGTTATACATCTCGAAATGCGCTCATTTTTGGTATGAACATAGAGCTCTATAAGAAGAACATTTTCCCAAAAAATTAGCTTCAAATTCATTGTCGTTTGGGAGTTATCAATAAACTTGCGACACAATGTCAAGATAGTGTCATTTTAACCATGTCACAGGATCCTTCCTCATATATCTGCCAATAAATTATTATCACTACAGTGGATTTTATTGCATGAATGATGTAGTTACATCTTATTATGTGGGAATCACAAGTAGATTGATTATTCCAAAAGTAGTAGATACTCAGTTTTGGACTTCAGAATTAGGATGGAGCATAGGACATTTCTTATCCCTTCTGTATCATTAGTTTCACCAACACTAGATGAAAAGATTCCTTATCAACGGAGATAGGAAAACCGTTCAATATGTAAACAACCTTCAGCATTCAAATTTTTTCTCAAATATCCTGAGCATGAAAGCGTTATATTACCTACTTTCTCAGACTTTTAAATTGTTCAACAGATCCCTTCTAAGCCATCTATCATCACATGTTATAAAGCAAAGTCTTCCAACCTGAGGTCTGGACTTTTAGGCAACTTACCTAATGTACTATCTTAGTAAGCCTGTATTTGTGGAGTAGTAATTTTTTAGCAGGCAAAAGAAGGAGCTGAATATCAATACGACTTGTATCTTTTAACACTTTTCTAAAGTAAATGGTTTACTTTTGCCTTTTTAAAAAAAAAAAAAAAAAATCTCAAGGTTTACATTATTTCTTTCGGTTTATTTCCATACCCAGTAAAATGAAAGAAAGGGTGAAACATATGTGAATTGTTCAGATGGTACGTTTTCTACTGGATTGGGTAACGACAGGTTGGCTGGATTCCCTTGATTTATGTATGGTTTTTTCTCAGGCTTTTGTTCACAAATCTTGGAGGTGAACGCCGGTTTGCATCTATTGTTGCGAAGAGGTTGGAGTCTCTGGGAGCTTTAACTCAGGGAGACCGCCGGTAAACATCTTACTTGGTGCTAACTTAGCAATGTCCTAAATTAATATGGTGCATTCAGCGAAGGTTACTGTTTTGTCCATTGTGTGCTCACCGTGTAGCTGAATAATATGCAGGGCTGGACCGTCACTGAGTGCATATAATTATGACAGTGGTTACGGGAAAAAGGCCCTTATGATGATGTACAAAGGAATAATGGAACAGGTTGATCATATCGAGTATCTTTTCTTATCTTGGATCGGTAAAGCAAATCTGATTTATGTGTCTAACACTATACATGTTCTTTTAGGAAGCTTTACCAGTTTTACCTCCTGGATGTTCGCCGATGAAGCCATATACAGTTCAAGATTTTATTATAAAGGCAAAAGCTGCTCTTGTATCCGTGGGAATAGTTAGAGACACAATTCTTGGTATTGTTTACTTTGGGGTGTGAAGTTCTCATTGATGAGTGGCATAGGGTGTAGAACATCTATTATTTCACAGGACCACTGATGAGCATCCTTTTTCTGATGGTTTGATTACTGAGTTTCATGTTTTAATGATTTGCATAAGGTAATGGAAAGATTTCTGGAAAAATCGTTGATTCAGACATGCACGATGTTGGTCGTTTCCTTAATAGGCTCTTGGGCTTACCTCCTGATATTCAAAATAGGTCTGTACAATTAAGTTTTATTATGTTTATTACTGCTGTGCTTGTTCAGTCCAACTACTCTTGACACTAATGTTAACTGACGTGTACTTCTAAACACAGGCTATTTGAGTTATTCATCAGCATCCTTGATCTTCTTGTTCAGAACGCACGCGCTGAAGGACAATTTGACTCGGGAATAGTTGACATTAAAGCTAATAATGTTGAGCTACAAGGAACACCAAAGGTCGGTTTCGTGCAAGATTATCGCCTGGTTGGTATGTTTATCATGTTAACAACATTAATTGTTCTTGTTGGGCTTATGACTACCTCTTGTTCTCTAGACTGTTCATGTGGATCGGATGTCTGGGGCATCCACTGTACTGTTCACCTTCACTTTAGATCGTGGAATCACATGGGAGGTACAAACAAATTGTCCTCATCAATTAAGATCACTACATGAAAAAATGTTTTGACTATTTGCACTCACCATGCTTAATTATACTGTTTGTAGTTTGCAAAATCCTTGCTTGCCAAGAAGCAAAAGGGTGAACTTGATTCAAGTGATGATGGATTCTATGAATCTAAGAGAGAATGGTTGGGAAGAAGACATTTTCTGTTAGCAGTTGAAGGGTATGATGGTTATTCTGTGTTTTACAACATTTGTGGTTGAACTATGATAAATCAGTACCTTCAGTTGAGAACTAAAGTGGCAAAAAGGTTACTCGGATCCAGGGTTATTATAAGTATTTCGTTTAATATATCTAATGACTGAAACAGATGGCTCTAGTATAGTGATAAAGTTGTTGAGTGCTGATACCCACTCTGATTGAAAATTTTCAGCATCTTACTTCCTACTGATAGAAATAAGAAACCAAAAATAAAAATAAAAATACCATGGCCGAAATTCAAAGGATCTTTTATGAACCTAGTGTGTTAGAAGTGTCTTCTTCAAGATACCAATCCACTGGTCGCACTTCCCTTTGAATCTTACCATAATGCATTCTAGTTTTGGCCATGTCATATCGTTTTGAGTGCTTGGAACGCTATATTTTCGCTTAACATTTTTTCTGTTGGTTTGTTGTTTCAGTTCCACATCAGAAGCTTATAAGCTATTCCGCCCAGCTGTTGGAGAGGCACTGAGGTATTTAAAATAAATTAGTTGTTATCAGAATCTACTCTTTACTATAATCTTGTCACAAATTGATTAACCTTTTCATTACTAGAGAAATGCCCCTGAAGGAGTTAAATAGTAAGTACAGAAAAATATTGTCACTGGAGAAGGCATGTAAAGGCTGGGAAGATGAGTATGAAATTTCTTCTAAACAGGTAAAGTCTCCATTATGATTTGAGTTTGGTAGGATGTGAACATATTCATGGCCTTTGCTTTCTTGTTTTTAACTTGATCATCAAACTGCAGTGTATGCATGGCCCCAACTGTAAGATGGCAAACTTCTGCACTGTTGGGAAAAGACTGCAGGAAGTAAACGTGTTGGGTGGACTTATTCTTCCTGTTTGGGGTACTATAGAGAAGGCCCTCGCTAAGCAGGTAACTGCTCTAATCTATCTGGCCAACTCCTTGAAGGATTCCTTGCCTTCGTCTCATGCTGGACAATACGATATGTATAAGAACGTCAGACATAACTGACTTTAAACTTGTAAAGTTTACATATGTGCAAGTATTTTCCCTTATAAATAATGAGCGATATACACAGGCTCGTCATAGTCATAAACGACTCCGTGTTATACGCATAGAGACCACAGCAGATAACCAGCGAATTGTTGGGCTACTTGTTCCCAATTCTGCTGTTGAATCGGTGCTTCAAGGTATGTTTCTTCCCTTCTAGCTTTTTCATGGTTCGTTTTCTCTTGCTTTTTGCAGCTCAGAACTAGAGTTGATCAACCTTTTCAGATATTGTTGCTAGTTTTGATTTAATGCCTGCTTCTTCTGATGTCACATGGAGAATCTGACTGTCATTTTCATGTTTCCTTTTTCTTGTGCAGATTTAGCATGGGTGCAAGAAGTTGATGATTGAAACCATAAAGAACATGTTTTGTACAATTTACAATTTTCTTTTTTGGGTCACTAGTCTCCAGCCTGCAGATTAAGAGACATTACTTGGATGAAACAGCTGCTGAATCTTCCATTGCAGCGGAAACCAGGAAGAGCAAATATACTGCCTATGTTCAATATAGAAAAGTACACTAGATTATCATTTTTGTCAAAGTATATCGGTCTCGGTTCTACAATATTGTAAATATTTTGATATTGTCATGCTATGTGCAGATTATGAAAGTACAACAGTTATTTGTGTATTCTACTTTCTTTTAAGTGCGGCTAGATTCTTTTACACATTTGGATGAAGCAACGGATTCGTCCATACCATTGGTAAAGTTTGCAAGACCACGACTGATCCTGAAAGGGAATGAATGGAAAAAATAGCATGTCGTATCGATGCAAAACTCTGAGAATTTTTCGTCCTTACCAGATTGGTACAAAATATTGTTTGAATTCTTGGAGCGTGACAAAAGAAAGAAAGCTGATTCTGGGGCTTCAAAAAAATTGAAGCCCTCGACTTTTACTTCAAATATCCACACTATTTTTTAAGGGGTGTCTAAACTTTGTGAAATGACTAAGTTATCCTTTTGATTAATCTTAATATCCCACTTAATTATATCTCACCCTAATTATAACTTAATTATTAAAAACAAAAAAACTAAACTTTAAAAATCAAAACATCAAAATATTTCCCCCTCCTCTCCTCTCCTACTTCCCCTTTCTCCACCATTTTTTGATTTGTTTTTTTTGATCATGGATGCAACCAACAATGGTGGAACAATGGAGCACCTAACGTAAGCATCTAAAACCAATCGTTTGTATTGAAAACAAGGTCAGATTCACTCCATGAAAATCAACATTCGTGAACCAGAAGTACTTACGGCTGCAATCTGAAGAACAGCTAGCCGTAAGTTAGGTTAGCCATTAAAGCTTCAGATGCAAGCCGTAAGTCCATCTTAGTGGCCGTAACTTACTTACGGCTAATACCGATAGTACTATACTTGGTAGCCGTAAGTTCAATGTAAATCAAAAATTTGTGTCGCAAAGTTAGCAGCCGTAAGTACAAGTTAGCAGCCGTAAGTACAACATCCGCCTGAATTATTTTTTCATGGGGCCAAATACTCATGAATGGGGCCGTATACTCATGAATGGGGCCGTAATACTCATGAATGGGGCCGTATAATCAATGCTTAATGGAACCAAAAAGAGGCCACAATAGATTGAGATACGATCATTGCCCTGTAACAAGTATGCACTTACGGCTACTAAGCCAAATAAAAATGCAGCCGTAACTACACTTACGGCTGCTAAGTTTGTACTTACGGCCTGTAACCTTGCGACACAAAAATTTTGATTTAAAGGAACTTACGGCTGCTAAGCAAAATATCGGTATTAGCCGTAAGTAAGTTACGGCTACTAATATTAACTTACGTCTTGGATCTGAAGCTTTAATGGTAAACTAACTTACGGCTAGCTGTTCTTCAGATTGCAGCCGTAAGTACTTCTGGTTCACGAATTTTGATTTTCATGGAGTGAATGTGACCTAGTTTTTCAATGAAGTTACCCTCAATGGAAGGGGATACTTCTACCTCCATTTCGGTGCTTGATTCACTCATTTTGGTTGAGTGAATCAAGTTTGGGTTTTTAGAAAAAAAGTTGGTTTTTTTTTTTTCCCTCTCTTCTTCTTCTTCTTCCCTCACCCAGAAAGATTACAACTAAAAAAAAATTTGCTAAAGTTTTTGGTTAAGTAAGTTTGTTAATCAATGGTTATCATTTAGTTTAGTTTAGTTAAATTATGTGTTAACTATATAACACTAAACATAAAGGGGTAGTTTTGGTATTTAAAAAAAATTACCTAGGAGGAGAGCAAAATTACTTCTGGGAACCAGTGATCCGAGGGCTTCAAGTTTTTTCGAAGCCCCTGAATCAGCTTTCAAAAGAAATACACGGATTGGTCGAGTGAATGGATAGAGCCCTACGGCTCCAATTATAGGGAAATAATCAAATTTTCATTTAACAGCTGAAATCAAAGCCTTATTCCTTTGCACACCACATTAAACAACTCAGAATGCCAAAGCAAAAGCAAGCACACACAAAGAAAAACAATTGCAAGTTCATATATCCGAAATCTGACTGAAGATGTTATCGCTTATCTGGGTGATTTAACAAATGAATGGAGCATTGGCATGATCGTCAGAACAGTAGAGTCCTGGACGCTGAGTAAACCCTTGACGTTTAAGAATCTGTCTTGCTTTTGACACTAATTCATGGTTAGTAACAGTACCATCACTCTCTGCAATTATGGTTTGAATAGCATTACTGAGAGCTCCATAAGCATCATCAGCATCTCCAGAAGGGTTGGCATCTGCCGAAGTCTGATCAGTCTGGCATCCGCTAACCAGGATTCCACTATCAGGTAGTGCTCGCTTATTCGATCCAGCATAAACTTCTTGTTTGCTGCCGACTTCTGTATCCATTGCAGGCTTAGCGTAATTCTCATCATTTTCGTCTAGTTTGTGCTTTAAGAATTCTTGAGCTAAACTTCCGACCATTCCCAAGAGCCCTCCACTTCCACCATTGCCATCTCCACTCTGGAGTTTGTCCAAGATAACCTTCATGAATTTCTTCACCTTAGGACTTGAATCTTCTCCGAACACATCGAACAATGTGGGACGGATTTTCCCAACATCAATGTCATCTTTGCCTGTTTTCTGTTTCAGGATTTCAATCAAAGTTGATATGGGAAGTGACTTGTTCCTTATAGGTCCATCCTCTTCTTGCACCTCTTCTTCTTCTTCCTCTTCATCCCCACGGTGGTGCCTACCAGGTAAACGAATGCCACGAGATTCTAAAGCATCGTTGACTTTCCGGTGCAAGAAATGCTTGAATCCGAATCCGGAACTTTCTTCTTCATCTCCTCCACTCCTGGTACTCTCCCCAATCTGCTCTTTAGCTTCATCAATCAAACCTCCACTGTGACACGAATCCGATACAATCGTTATCCTACAACCTTCTCGGACTTGATCCACATACGCCCTGAAATCATCATCTACAAATAGAATTGACCGAGAATTATACCTATAGTTATGGGTAAAAGCAATAAAAGGCAACTATCTTATACAAATGATCAACAAACACAAAAATTGAACTAAGAAAATTGAGCTGTAATTGTATTGATTATTACCAGTGATAAGATTCATATCAGTAGGGACAATACATTCATCATAACCAGTGTCATCATCTTCACCAGTTTCAGCAGGGAGACGGGTTCCATGACCACTGTAATGGAAGAACAAAACATCACCAGGTTCACCAGATCTAATCAGATCTGATAGTGCCTTTCTGATGTTCTTACCAGTTGGCTGAAGGCAAGAATCATCAGTATCGATCAAAACAGTAATATCTTCTTCTGCAAATCCATACTTGTCAACAAGGGATTGATACATCCTTTTCACATCATTAATACATCCTTTCAATTCTGCTTTTGTTCCTTGGTAATTGCATCCTACAAGAACTGCTCTCTTTGCCATCTTAATCTGATCCTTTTCACATCATTAATACATCCTTTCAATTCTGCTTTTTCTTTCTTGGGTTTCATTCAATTTGGGGTTTTTATGTAAAGGCAGAAAGAAATTTGAACAAATATGCTATGAAGTAATCAGACAATTTGGATTCAGTTTGGGGGTTTGTATGAGTTTTAATTTTAGTTTGTTAATGAAGTAATCCAAAACTTTGTTATTAGATCTTTAATGGTTAGAAAATCAATGGAAATTT
>JAJJMA010204499.1:0-15572 GCA_023529015.1 Papaver nudicaule | reverse complement strand
ATCAAACAGCAGGACAATTTAGACAAGTCCTAAAATATTGAGAAAAAGAAAAACAGAGAGAGAAAGAAATTAAATAACAACGAAAATGAAGAGCTTGGTGTTGTGTCAGTGTTACACCTCTCTTCCTCCTCCAATGTATCGTCGTATAAATCTGCGTATGAATTTTCAAACATTCAATCCATTCTTCTTCTCATCTTCTACTACTAGCAGTAGCAGAAGAACATTATCATCTATCTCTGGTATTCTTCTTTTCTCTCCTCCTCCTCTGGTCTTCATCACATTCAATCTGAATATTCAAATGATGTTTTGTATTAACATGTTTGAATTTGATCTTCTTATTTACATATTTTAGGTTACAAAGATTCAATTCAAATCAAATTCCATACCCATTTCAATCCACCAAGGTAAGATTTTGTTATATATCCATATCTTCTTTGATATTATCAAAATCATCGAAAAATCTGAAATCTGTTTTTGCAGGAGGGAATAAGATCAGTTTTAATCCAAGAAGAAGAACATAAGAAGAAGCAAAAAGAAATGACAATCACACCAGCAATCAAGATTTCAAATCAGAAACTAATCATTAAAGATCAAGTCATACTTTCCGGTGTGCCTGACAATGTAATCTCTACCTCTGCCGCAACTTCCGGTCCTGTTGAAGGTATTTTCATTGGAGCTGAATTCACAGAGAGTAACAGCCGTCATGTTATCTCACTCGGAACTCTCAGGTACCGGAATTCAAATCAATCAATCAGCCAATCCGTATGTTTTTCATTTTCATTTTTCTGATTTTTTTTTTTTTAAATTTTGCAGAGATATCAAATTTGTATCATGTTTTCGATTCAAACTATGGTGGATGTCACAAAAAATGGGAAATCAAGGAAAAGAAATCCCATTAGAAACTCAATTTCTCCTCACGGAATCCGACGACGGTTCAATTTACACAGTGTTTCTACCATTGATTGAAAACTCATTCAGATCTTGTCTCCAAGGGAACTCCATGGATGAACTGGAGCTCTGTATAGAAAGTGGAGATATCCAAACAAAAGCTTCTTCGTTTACTTCATCTCTATTCATCAGTACCGGATCAGATCCTTTTGATACAATCACTAATGCAATCAGAACCGTTAAATTACACCTCAACACATTTCGTCAACGGCACGAGAAGAAACTGCCGCAGATCGTTGACTATTTTGGATGGTGTACATGGGATGCATTTTACCAGGATGTAACTCAACAAGGTGTTGAAGATGGATTGGCTAGTTTATCTTCGGGTGGGACACCACCTAAGTTTGTTATCATTGATGATGGATGGCAATCAGTTGAGATGGACCCACAGAAACGCGACGATGATCGAGATCAGGTGTACAGATTAACAGGTGAATAATAACTTCGTAACTCAATAGGTCTCACTGTCACGTCAGATTGTTGTCAAAATGTTGTTATTTACCTGTTCAAAAATTATTTTTACAGGTATCAAGGAAAATAAGAAATTCCAAAATCAAGAAGACCCAACAATTGGGATTAAGAGTATAGTGAACGTTTCAAAAGAAAAATACGGATTAAAATACGTGTACGTTTGGCACGCCTTAACTGGTTACTGGGGTGGGGTGAGACCAGGAGTAGAAGGTATGGAACAATACGGGTCGGTTATGTCATTTCCGGCAGTGTCGCCAGGAGTTATCTTGAATGAACCTGGATGGAAGAAAGATGTGTTGGCAGTGCAGGGATTGGGATTAGTTGATCCAAAGAGTGTGTACAAATTTTACAATGAATTACATCAGTATTTGGCTTCAGCTGGAATTGATGGAGTGAAAGTTGACGTGCAGTGCATTTTAGAGACTTTGGGTGCTGGTTTAGGTGGGAGAGTTGAGCTAACTAGACAATATCACCAAGCTCTTGATGCATCTGTGGCAAGAAATTTCGCTGATAATGGTATCATAGCTTGCATGAGTCACAATACGGATGCACTCTATTGGTATATCTTTTCTTTCTTTATGTTCTGACATAGTTTGTTTTTGCTCGAGTACTGATAGCGATTACGCGTTCAGTGATTGGTATGCTTTTGGTATTGAGAATACTCTTTTTTGAAACAGTTCAAAACAGACCGCTGTGGTCCGAGCATCTGATGATTTCTATCCAAGGGATCCAGTATCACACACCATACACATAGCATCAGTTGCATACAATAGTGTCTTCCTTGGTGAATTTATGCAGCCTGACTGGGACATGTTTCACTCCTTTCATCCAGCGGCAGAGTATCACGCATCTGCGAGAGCGATAAGCGGTGGACCCGTCTATGTTAGGTAAACAATGTCAAACGGTTCACTAATTTCAGATACTGAAATTTACTAGATGATTTAATCCAACTAAACTACCACTTTCATTTTTTTGAACAGCGATGCTCCAGGAAAGCATAATTTTGAAATTCTGAAGAAGATAGTCCTCCCCGACGGTTCCATTCTCCGTGCAAAACTCCCAGGCAGACCTACTAAAGACTGTTTGTTTGAAGACCCGGCTCGGGATGGTGTCAGGTAAAAGCAATTTGAGGAAAACTGATGGCATCTTAATAAAAATTGTCAAGTTGCGCAGCCTTTAATATTTTGTTTTTCACTTCATTTGGAATTTCAGTTTGTTGAAAATATGGAACATAAACAAGTACACGGGAGTCTTGGGAGTTTACAATTGCCAAGGTGCAGCATGGAGTACCGTAGAGAGGAAAAATGTTTCTCACCCAACAGGAACAAATGCACTAACTGGTGTTATTCGTGGAGAAGATGTTCATCTCATTTCTGACATTGCTGCAGATCCTAATTGGAACGGCGATGTTGTTATTTACCGTCACTCCGATGGTGAGACTGTCACCCTTCCTCATAAGGCAGCTACACCGATTTCCTTGAAAGTGTTGGAACATGAAATCTTCACCGTCTCCCCAGTCAAAGTCTTTGGTTCTGGATTCAAATTTGCACCTCTTGGTTTGATAAAAATGTATAATGCCGGTGGAGCAATTCAAGATGTGACATACCTTGTTGAGAATGAGCTAGGAATTGTTGACATGGCTGTGAAAGGGTGTGGCTTGTTTGGTGTGTACTCATCAGTTAAGCCCAAACAGTGTACCATTGGATCCGTCCATGTAGAGTTCAGTTATGATTCATCATGTGGACTGGTGACTATGAGTCTGGGTCGTATGCCTGAGGAAGGCCGGAGTGTTCATGTAGTTAGAGTTGAGCTGGTTTAACTTGTTGGTGGTAGTTGAAATAAATCTAGGTTCTTTACTCTCCGCACATTTTGTACAACTGCGGCTTAACAGATATATTAAGCTGCAGCTAGCTTATAATTTTTCCCATTCCATCCCAGCTAGCTTATATTTTTCACAATCCATCATCATATTTGAGCAACATGCCCATCCTGTATGGTACAGGTTACGCTCAACTCTACACAAGTGCAAAAATTCGCAGAAGCAGAAAACTAAGATTTTCATTAAATAAAAAATACTGTGCAAATTGGAAATAATACTATAAGAGTCTCTGTTTCCTACACTATCTCTGTATTTTAAAAGAATGCCTACTAATTGACAGTAAAAAAGTAAAGTTGTGAAGAAAAGCAACAAACAAAAGTTGCTGGATTCTAAATCTGCTGATCATTCTGTTGGCACCGAAGCCAATCCTTGGCACAAATGAGGGCTTCCAAAATCTCAGGTTGAAGTGAACTCCTGTAGACATCAAGCTTGTTTCCTTCAATCTTAAATGCAGATTCAGAACTACCTGTAGAAACTGGAATAGGTAAAATATCACGAGCCATCTTAGAGAGAATTGGGTACTTCAGTTCGTTCAATTTCCACCAGGCCAGGACATCTAACGGTATCCGAGGTAACAAAGCCTCTTCCAAATACTGATCGAGCTCAGATTTAGTCTGTTGAGTAGTTGAAGACTCGTGTATAAACACATCAAAATCCAAAAGCCTATCACTCGAAGGAAGTGATGCCTCTGTTGAAGATATCGATACCTCTGTTGCTTCTGTTTTGATAATATTTTCTGAGTTTCGCAGTTCAGCATTGGCTGCTGTCATCATAAGAGGTTGAATCACATACTCGGAATATAACTCATGGATGCCATCATCAACAATTTTGACGTATGAGGATGCATTGTCACCGTATATCTTTCCAAAGCTATATTCCACAAATTTCATTTTGAATCGCGGGTCCATAACTACAGCAAAAGCTAAAACCAAGTTGCAGCTGCTCCAGTACTTATCCCACTTTTCCTTCATCGGCTCTACCAAATCCCTTTCGAAGTCATCTTCGCTCATGGCTGCTTGGTTCAAATCCATATAAACTTTCCACAATTCATAAAAGTAGTTATTTGCAGTCGAAGAAGCTGGGTCTCCCAACACATTGGCTTGTCGATCAAACTCCCTCAAGTGTCCGCAGAGAATCTCGATTTGCTTCCATTCTTCCATCGATAAAGATAATTTATACTCTGGATCTGCGGTATCCAAGCAAGAAAAGACTTCCTTTAATTCTAGACTAGTCATGAGCATGAGATATGTACTGTTCCATTGTGTCTGATCATCAAGGAACAGGGTCTTTGTACTGGGCACTTGGAGTTGCTCTTTCAGCTCCAAAAATTTCTGTTCATGCACCATTGACGTTTTCACGTACTTTATACTTCCCCGAATTTTGTTTATGGCTTCCCGTACGGAAACTAGTCCATCTTGTGCCATGCTACTTAAAAAATGTGAATAACAATGCTCAATTAAAAACTGACCACCCAATATTAATGGGTTTTTCACGGAAAGGAACCCTCTTAGACTTTGGGTTTCAATTCCATTCCAAATTCCCTGGTCTAAAGTTAGAGTAAATAACCTGCTCACCAAACCCCAGTCAGCAAGACAAACTCCAACAGCATGATTAAGTGCTTCTCCATTGTATGGAAACGGTACCACCACGACGTTAAGGATCCGTTTATGAAGTTTCCAATTGCTATCGATGAAAGATCCAGTTACCAACACATACCCAACTGTTTGACTTGATATCCACAAGTCCAAAGCAAGACTGATCCGACCAGGGATTTGTCCGAGAAGGTTTGCAAGATCTTGTTTCTCGCATGAGTATATCTCTAAACAATCTGCTTGAACAGTGTTAACATCAACCATGTTGAACTGAGGCTGAAGATTTCGAACAAAAGCTACAAAACCAGAATGTTCTACCATGTGTAGTGGATATTCGTGCAAGATGATCATCTCGGCAATCTCATGGCGGGAACGGCAGTAATCAAATGTGAGATTTTGAGAGTAACGCGACCGACCTGTATAGTTGCGTTTTGGTGGACCAGCAGCTAGTCCAAGATTTTTTTCTTTGCGACGAAGTACTGGGCAGGTTCCCAATTCAATGTGACGCTTGAGATGGCTTGTACCTGCAACTTTATTACCATTACTGTAGGCAAAAGTTTGCTTGCATTTCTTACAACAAGCCCTTTTGGTATTTTCACCCGCACTTTGAACAGTGAAGTATTCCCAGACAATAGACTTCTTCCTTCGACGCTTAGTTGGGGGTTCAGAACTGGCTAACTCATCAGCATGTGGTTCAAAATTGCCTATATCATGATGTTGTTCGAGATTGCCAATATCATTATCCGGTTCAGAATTGCCTATAAATTTATGGTCCACGATAGCATTTTCAATCTGAACTCGCAAAAGAGAATATCCAAACAACAACAAAAAAAAAAAACAGATAAGTTCTCCATTTAAAATTGAACGGCAGATATATAACTTTTGGCAGTAGACTACTGATTATACAGCAAGAAACTCAAGGACAACTTAAACAAACCATCTCAACGTCCTCAATAAATCAGACTATCAACTATGCTGTAAAGATGATACTAATGTTAAAGCCGGCACACATATATTCCACAACGGACACGCCACAGTTCTAATTCTCACTTCTATGGTTAATTGAAGTAATCTAAAACCTATTTCACAATCCAAACAACAACAAGAACAACACCATACAACGAATACGAAATCTTCAGAAGCAAACAAAATCATCACTTTGAGTTATACCAGTTATACATAAGTTCACAATGTCTGGTGTAAACGAAGTGTAAACACTTACAAAAAAATTCAAGAAGTAAAAAGCCAAAAAAAAAGAAAAGGATTTTGGGCTCAACTCTACCATATCATATATCCTATTATGGGCTACCACAATTCACAACCCAACGAACCCTAATTAAATCCTCGACCAAACCCTAACTTTTTCCAAAACCCTAACATTATCAAGAATACGATTTTTCACGCCAACAGAGAATTCAAAGAATTTTTCCATCAAAAATCAACCAAGAAACTTAATAATCCGAATCGCGAAAGAGAGAGGGAGTAAAAAGATTACCTTTACATGTTCTGGAATCCCATCACCAAGCGAAAAAGTTTGAGTATCGAGCGGCATAGTGTCATTATCTATATCTGAGATACTAATCTCCATTGATTTATGATCGTTCATATTCATATCATCCCGAATATCATCCATGGTTCTTTGCTCAAAATCTCTGCAACAAAAAATTCTAGGGTTTCGAGGATGAAGAAGAGAGAGAAACACAGAGAATTTGGGCTTTGGACCTTTGAGTCGGTTAAAGGCCTAATTTTCAGGCCTCTATGGTTTATAGAAAAAAAGAGAGGCTTTTAAAAGGAAATTGGGAGAATTTAAAGGGGGTATGGACTGTCTAGGAGTTTAAGTCCATATCTAACTACTCGATGGATGCTCCTGGACCTTCGATTAGTTGAGTACCGATAAAGTTAACGGTCTGGATTATCCCTTATTTACGGCAGATATAAGATTTGCATACATCCTTTGACAATCCTAACCATATATAAACTGCTATATCCTGTAGTTTCTGCCAATAGGTTCCTGGTTAATTGAGGCAATGAAAGGTGGGTAGCCGTGCACTAGGTGCACGTACGGCTCAGTTTTTCCGGGCACATTATTGTCCGGATTCAAAACGCATTTCTGTTGCAATTTACAGTCATATGTGTGCATGCCTCATGCCTGGTGTAGTCTCCTGGTAATCTGGGATGAGATGGTCAATAGAAAAAAAAAACTGATCATGAACATACTTTTGCACAATCTTCAGTCTCATTGAAACAACGTTTTAAGTACAAATCAACAAATTCCATAAGGAAAAGAAAATAATTGGAGTAAAAAGATTTGGCTAGGTTTGTTCTGTAGTAGCACTACTTTGCTTAATCAAGAGCAGTACAGCAACTAAAACCGGCGTGAATATCATAGCCAAACTTAGTCCGAGATTAGGCTTCGTAATCTCTGGTAACAAAACGCATCCGTATTTAATCACAGCTGCACCTCCAATGGATCCAACTCCCACTTTCAACAAGTAAGTCAAATCATCATCATCCTCCTCCTGGTTAATCAAACCCACAGAATCACCAGTCAGACAAGTGAACAAATTATGTAAACGACACTATATTTACACGTCAAATTCTTCCAAATTAAATTACCCTGGTTTTTCCAATAAATTGATTCAATTTCAACCAATATGTAAACACCTAACTGGCATGAAAATCACAAGAGTTGTCTAAGCCAACCTGGTTCTTCTTCTTGTTATCCTCTTTTAATTTGGAGCTTGAATTTCGACCTGCCAGAAGCTTCGTCCTGCTCGTCTTCGTGAAAGATCTGCTCGGGCGAGCTTTGATATGACCCACTAAACTGTGTACTGAACGGTTAAAATGAGACGAAGATGTAAAAAACCCAGTTGTCGACATCTGGATAGCTGCCATTTCAAGATTCTGTTTGGTAATTTCACTGGTAAGTACGTAGATGAGATCCTATACAACGAGAACAGCGGAGAAGTGCGGGGAACTGGTTCGGGGAAATTCACGACTTTATGTTTCAAAGTGATAGGAATCGAGCGGCTGGAAACTACTGGATAAATCATCATCACTCTTGTGGTCCAAAAGATGTCGTCCACGTGGTAATCAGACAACGTGGGACCAAGTTTGTTAAACTGTACTAGTAACCAAACAAGAAGCCGTATACATAGAGTTGTAGATCCCAGAACTGACCTGTAAGAACTTGACCCTACCCCAAAACAGAAAAGCAAGTGAAAATTCAGTTAAGGATCTTCTGCAGCCGATGCGTTTAACTAGGTAGATCATGCACCAATTCATCTAACAAGATTTTGTTAAATGCCCTAACGGGATTAAGGCATTTAAAAACATCAAATAAAGCCTTACTATCTAAATGGAAATGGAGGTACACAGTAAAAAAAGAAGCTCTTTTGGAGGAGGGTCATCCAACTAAAAGCAGGAGCTGAAGATGATGATATTACTCTGAATATGCTCAAGAACAACTATGGCAGAGGACTATGGTCAGGCATTCAAAAAGCATCTGACTGTATGCATCCTTTTAGTTCCTTCTCAGTTGGATCTGGAAAGCACATAAAATTCTGGCAGGATGCTTGGGCAGGAGATACACCACTCTGCAACACATATAAATTGGCATATAAGGCAGCAGAAGATGGGAATGCTTCTATACATGATCTGGTACTCAATGGGAGATGGAGGATTCAACTAAAGAGGAATGCAACATCAGCAGTTATCACACAGTTTTCCAACATGATACATCAACTGGGTTTCCCCCCTCCTCTTAGTAACACTCCAGATTCAGTGGCTTTCTTAACTGCAACTTCTTATACATCAAAGGAAGGATACCACAACATCATGAAACATATTCACCCAAATCCTCCTGATTTCAACTACATTTGGAAGAAGAATGTTCTTCCAAAAGCACTGGTTTTGGTGTGGCTGGCCTGTCAGAATGCTATACCAACCGTGGACAACCTGCAAAAGAGAGGATGTGATATCTCTGTTACTAGCTGCTGCCTGTGCTCAGCAGCAAATGAATCTGTGGACCATACTCTCCTCAACTGCAATTTCTCCAAGAAGATTTGGGATCTTTTCTCATCTTCCCTGAACCCGGACTGGATACATAAGGTTTCAGTGGTTGATCAATTCAAATCTTGGCAAGATATCAGGGGAAAATCTCTAAACAAGAAAGTATGGAAAATCTTGCCATATGCCATTACTTGGTCAATATGGGGTGAAAGAAACAGAAGAGTAACGGGTAAAAAGAGAGAAAGAAATCATGAGGAGGTAATAATTGAGATCAAAAGACGAGTTTTCCAATGGGGCTCCCTACCGGATTGGTTTAAACTGATATCTTTCAGAGATCTTTTACACAACTGGGATGCAGTATTTGGTGGAACTGAGTCTTAATGTAACAGTTATTTCCAGTAATTGGGTCTGGGCCTATAGGCTTGTTATGTAACGTTATCTTTCTTTTTTAATAAAAACTGAACCTTTTACATAAAAAAAAAAAAAAAGATTTTGTTAACCTGGAAATATTAGGCCATACCGATTTTTACCAAAAAAAAAACAGGCCACCCAAATATAAAAAGGCTAACTCTTATAATTTAAGATTAAACAACAACATGCAACAAGGAGGCCGCCGCTGCTTTTTCTCTTTCCTTTCTCGCGATTTTATCGCCGTTTTTCTTCAATTTCATATCTCCCAAAATCTAACCGATGAACCTACGCAGAGTCCACTAAGTCCTGTATAAAATTCTTTAAGCTTTCTTTCGATCCACTTTTTTATTTGATCCCTAGTATGTAGGAATATTACCCTGCTTTCTATTTTCTTTTAGGGTTCCAACATTTTCTTCGATTTCGTCTCTGATTTTGTTCACGCTTCACCAGTTTTCGATTTTGTAACAATTTTTTTTCCAAATCTGATTCTTATAACGAGATTTTCGCCTTTGAGATTCTTAGCTTTACTCCATATCCTTTCGAATTCACTATTTTTATCATATGAAATCCCTAGATTTCTCCTTTATATAATCTCCATTTCTGAATACTAATAAGATTTTTATTCACCTTTTCAGGTTTTTTATCCCTTCTCGCCCTTACCTGATTGGTGGGTGCTAGGGTTTTCGTCTAAGGTGGCAGCTGAAGCAAGAGTTTGTTTCAAGGACAGTTTTCTTGTTCTGTAACTGATCCACGCATAACAAGCCAATCAAAGTTCGCTTCTGATAACAAGAATGAAATCTCTCTTCAATATTCTCTAGCAAAATCTCTGTAATCCTTTAATCATGCGTATTTGGGTCATGATTATCGTTTGGAACTTCTTTCAAACTCCAATTCTGTAATACCCGGTATTTTTAACCCAATTTTAGGTTCCCAAATAGACCCATACGGTATAAATATTTAGAAGCCCAATATATGTATCTAAATAGTTAGCCTTAAAAATAGTCTAGAATTCTAGAAACTTCATTTGTAACATAAGTAATATAATTATTATTCATTAGTATGAAATATAATTATATTAGTAATTAAAGACTTGATGGTGTTAATTTTATTTGGTGGAGAAAATCAAAGGAAATCGTTTAATATTCTTTTCTATGCATGCTTTGAGGTTTTGGTGGAAAATAGTTATGGTCATAATTATATAGTGTGTCATTAATCAATGGTTTAATTATAAATGTAATTGTAAATATATTAGTGCATGTGAAATGTAGTATGGATGTAGAAGAGCCAAATGAAAAGAAAAACGTATAGATTAGGGAATAAGTGGAAGTAGAATCATGCATGGAGTTTCATTGTATTTATTTTGTGGGTGTTAATGGAGATAATGGTTTGAGAAGATTAATATTATTAGTGGTAATTAATGGAGACAATTAATTAATTCATTTTAATGTGTATATAAATATATATGTATTGTGTGCGTAGGGAAGCCTAGAAAACATAAGCTAATCCTTCTTCTTCTTATCATATAAACTCTCTCCTTCTTCTTTTCTTGTCACTTCAGAAATATAGATTTTAGATAGATGAATAGTATACCAATTTTCCTGTGTGAATAATATGGAGAATAATATGTGGCGTGGATTATGGAATTAGAGAAATGTGTTGCTTTGTGATATTATTGAGGATTTGGTTGGAGTTTGAACCATGAAATGCTAATTGATATTGAGGTAGGTGTACTTAACCGTTGCTTTAGCAATTTATTGTTTGAAAATGTTATAAATGGTGTTTGAGAAATAAAAGATAATTGTAAAATGTTTTACAAAGAAGTGAGTTCATGTCTTGTATTGGGTAATGATCCCCTGCTAGGAACTTGTGTTCCTGACCATTAATGGCGGCTTGTCCGTGCCGAAAACGATAGGTGGTGTGTACGAGCCAAGGTGTATCGTGCCGTGAACTCATGAACGAAAATAAAATGAATGATTGTGGATGATATATGAAAATGTTAAGTGGAATATTTAAATTGTTTAAAGAATGTTTAAGTATCCTATTGAGCCGTCAACTCACCCCAATTGACTTTCTTTTGCAGATTTTATTTATGGTGGATGTGGAATTATGAAGTTATTTATCTTGATGATTGTGTTGTATTACGTGAAGTTTTTGAGATGTAATTTATGAAATAGAGTGTTGTAAATAGAATTGTATTATTAGTTAAGCCCATGTAATTAGATATTCATTTGTGTTTGATTAAATAAATAGAAATAGAAAATTAAACATTTTTGTCTCGGCCCGACCCGTAACGCTCAGAGTTCGGATCTCCATTGGGCTTTGACCCTGGTCCGGAACTCGGGGTGTTACAAATTCAGTCCAAGTTTAGTCTCATATGCCACAATTTTAAATCAATGAATTGGTGCATGATAAACACTTGTCAAAACCCTCATATTCCAGTATCTCCATACCAATTTCACTATTTATTTGTTAAGAGTTCAATTCCTACTCACAACAACTCTACACACATTCTAGTTAACAAACTGTATCAAAACAACTATTTCTTTGTTTTACTGCCCGTGTAAAAAAAGATGGCTTCTTCAAGCTCGAAGGTTAACAAGTTAGCTCATCAGTTGGAGAAAAACCTTTTTGTATCCCAAAAGACTACTAAGCATGTGAACCTGCAAGGGAAAAAGAAGAATGAACAATCTTTCTGTTTGATTGGACAGCTTTGTAGAGAAGAAATGGAAATGTCAAGGGGTGCTTTGAGATATCAGCTGAGGGCTCTTTGGGGAACTGATCATGATGTGACAATCATCAGCACACGTAGAAGAAATGTTTTCATCTTTAGAATTCAGAATCGTGCTTTGTTTCAAAGGATAATTGTTGGAAGACCCCCTGGTGGCTATCTCTTAGCTTTAATGTCATGGGATTTTTGGATGAATGTTAATAATGTGCAGTTCAAGTTTGAAATCTTTAAAATGGAATTCAGAGTTAGGTCCGATTTGGATAGGGATAACATACCATATATGGTGACATCTGAAGCAGGGGAAGTAATCACTCTTTTTAAGCACTGGTGTTGTTAAATCTAAGGTCAAGGTGGATATCAATTTGCCACTTTGCATGAGAATCAAGTTGACTTTAGAAGACGGAGAAAGAGTCAGGTTTGCTCTTTTCTTTTTGGGCTTTCCTGCAGCTACTTATATAAACTGTTACGTATTGAACCATGTCCAGCAATACTGTAGTCTGGTTTCAAATCTGACATGGTTGAATGTTCCGATTCTCAATTTGCAAGGTGTTGATCCTTTCCAAGAGCAAATAAATGAGGTCAATGTAATGAATGAGGTGCAAGATTAAGCAGTGGTGGAGGTTCTGAAGAATGCCAATGAAGTTATAGATCCTATTCAAGTTGATGTGTCGAGAGAGGTGGATATGCATATGTAAGTAGCCAATGATAGTGGAGAAAATGTTACTGACAATAATGAGGTGATCACATTGGCTACTTCTTTGAGAATTAATCCAGGAACTATGAAAATGGAAGTTGAAAATGATCCTCCTAACACTACAGTGGAGAGGTGACTTGGATGAAGGTTCTAGTAGTCAAAGAATGAACAAAAGGCCAAGGTTTATCATTGATGAAGAAGGTGGAGTGGGGGTCCTAGCTTCTCAGATTGTTATAGCTTTGAACAATTTAGCTGAAGTTGTCTGTGAGGATAACAATTTAGCTGACTCTGATGCTGCAGAACAAATGCTTGAAGATGATGTTGCTGATGTTATTGCTGAGGCTGGAATCCTGGAGGACATCACCAATCAGGTTCCCACAATACTATCCCTAATCTGTTGTTTTCTAGCTTTAGTTCTTATATTATCTAGTTTTGATATTTTTTCAGTGTTTCTTTCTTGTTTAGATTTGTTTGGTTTAGATAGTGTTATCTTCTGGTTACCTATTATTTATCGATTTCCATTCCTAGAACTAGATTCAAATACTCAGTTAATTATAGACTCTGTTTGGTTAGGATATTTCTCTTAGTTATTTTTCTGTTTCACCCTCCAGGATTAGATATGAAATTGTTATCTTGGAATGTTCAAGGGATTGGCCCCCTAATCACTCAAAACCATCTTAGTCATATGATAAGTATACAAAATCCTGACATGATATTTCTATCAGAAACAAAAGCAAATCTCAATGTGATGGAAAAAGTGGCTAGAAAATTTAAGTTTCATGATTGGTTCTTAGTTCCCAAAATAGGTAAATCAGGAGGTTTCATGATGGCTGGGCACAATAATGTCTCTGTTAACTGCATTTTTTTCCATAGTAATATATTTTTATTTGATGTTAAACTTATATGCATGTATGGTGCTCACTCTGCTCAACAAAAAATTGAACAATGAGAGTGGATTTGTGACTTTAGTCATCATAATAATCAGCCATGGATTATTATTGGTGACTTAAATTTTATCCTGCAGATCCAGGATAAGCATAGAGGTAATAGTGAAACCTCTGCTGCAGTTAAGTTATAAATAGACTAGGTCTAGCTGATCTTAGATTTCAGGGAATTCCTTTTACTTGGTCTAACAACCGAGAGGGAAATGAGAACATTAAAAAACAAATAGATAGGGTGATTGCTTCAACCAGTTGGTCTGACATGTTCCCTAATGCAACTGTTAAACACCTTGTAAGAGTAGGCTCAGATCACACACCAATCTTATTAATTCCTAAACCACTGAATACAAAATCTCATAAGCCTTTTAAAGTCCTTAGAACTTGGCTAGATCATTAAGGTTTTATTTCTCTGGTTCGAGATAACTGGAATGATGCCAATCCTGGTTCTAATGCTTTTCGACTTGAGTATAATTTAGATAGTTTAAATGTGGTTTTAAAAGACTGGAACAAGAAAGTTTTTAGAAACTTTTTCAGTAATATAGAAATGTTAAACATCAAAATAGAAAGACTTCATAAAATGAATCCTCTTCCTATAAAGGAAATAAAAGAAACTCATGAGCTTCTAGACACTTGGTATAAAAGAAATGAGGATTATTGGAATGTCCTCTCTAAATATATCACCACTTCTTCTTTCTCTGTGCTCTTGAATGGGGTTCCAGGGGAACAATTCAAAGTTGAATGAGGTCTTCGACAAGGAGATCCTTCATATTAGTTATGGAAATACTATCTCGTTTAATGTTTAGAGCTGAAAATAATGGTCAGATTTCTGGAATTAGAGTTAGTAGAGAAGCCCCAGCAATATCCCACCTTTTCTTGGTTGATGATTGCTTTCTGTTTACGAAAGCAATCATCAAAGAAGCAAAAAACTTGATGGAAATCCTTGGCATCTTTGGAGAAATGTCAAGTCAGGTTGTAAATCTCCAAAAAATCGGGTTTTTATTTTTCTCCTAAATTACATAACAGACACTGTTAGTTAATAACTAGAGTCCTTAAAGTAAAAAGAACATCTAAAAATGATAAATATCTAGGAACTCCTTTGTTTTTGATAGAAAAAAGAACAAATAATTTTGAACCTTTGTTCAACATATACTATAACTCTCTTCAAGGTTGGAAGAACAAACTACTAACATAAGCTGGTAGAACTGTTCTTATCAACTCTTCTACGAGCTCTTACCCAACATACCAGATGCAATATCTCTCCTTCCCAAAGGAAACCCTGAACAAGATTTACAACTTGCAGAGGGACTTCTGGTGGAGTAAGAAGGATCCAAAACATTGCATCTTCACTAAATCATGGGATATCAGATGCATTAGCAAAGAAAATAGGAGGAGGGGGATCAGAAGCCCCCCATAAACATAGCTCTCTTTGCTAACTAGATTAGCATGGAGAATGCTAAACAATCCTAATCACCTTTGGGTTACAGTGCTTAATTAGATGCAAATACACCCGAGTCCATGGCATGATGCAGCATGTTAACCCCCTAAGCCAGAGCCTAAATACGACCATTCAAGCTCAAGCTTAGGCTACTATACACCACACCCACTAGACTGACAACGTTTTCCTTAACTAACAAAGTCTCATCAACAGCGGAATCACATTATATCAACGTACTTCATAGGGGACTAGGGGTGATACTACATGGTTCATACATGTTACTACCATATCAGGGTATAATGATGGGTACCTCACATCAGTCGAGGTGAACTGATACCTGAGATACTCATACATGGCTTCAAGGCATACATAGTATCAAGGTACACCTCTACAAGGTCTAGTGACTTACTGGTTCTGTAACATCTCATGACGTATAGACTCACTTCTTATGATCAAGTGTAC